>MINK01001918.1:0-14891 GCA_001735545.1 Phormia regina
TTTGAAAATGTTAATTTTAATTTACAAGGAAGTTGTAATAACGAAAAGTTTTAAAGTTCGCTTTATACCCCACTTTCATTAAAGTTACCTTTTACTATTACGAACATTAAAGGCAAGTTGTAATAATGGTCCTAAATGTTATAATTTATGCTCAATTATTTAAAAATATATTTTTGTATTAAAATTTTCCTTAAAGGGTCTTTTTACCCTACACCACCATAGGTAGTTGAGGTATTATGTGTTTGTGCAAATATTGTAACACAGAGAAAAAATCTTCCTGTCCCCACCCTAAATTACCGTTCGACTCAGAATCACTTTCTGAGACGATTTAACCGTGACCGTACTTTGCTTGTGCTCAAAGTACAGGTCGCAATTTTAAAGATAAATTGATGAAATGATGATTTTTTTGCACAAGGAATTGAGTTTTAATACTCAAAATTACCTTAAAAAATTAAATATTTTCACACAAATAAGTTTTATGAACACAAATCCCTGTGCCGAATTTAATAAAGATCGGAAATTTTCAAAATCATAACAAAGCTTTATTTATTATTAGCAGTGAAATAATGAAATCTAACAAAAAATTGCTGTCATGACATATTTTGCATGACATTGCCAAAAATAAATCAGTCCTGTTAAAATCATTTATTTCTAAGAACGCGAGGTTGCTGCTTCCTTCCTAAAGCGACATGCTTTTAGGAAGAAAATATCTAAAAATGTGTATTCATAATCCTTCGTCAAAAGATCTGATCTGCAGTTGCAGTTTCTGTATAGTTTCGTTAACCTCCTGTCAAACTGTGTTATTCAAGTTCCCTGTAATAAAAGAAAATTATTAGTTAAAGGTTTAATCGTTTGATTTCAAAACTTTTCTATATCTTAAATCAGATATGTATATAACTTCTATAAAGAAAGACCTTGCTATAATTTGACACTTGAAGTAAACACTCAAAATTTTCAAAAATTCATTTCAACAAACGTCAAACATATTTACTTTCGTCAGAGCGAAATTGACGCACAAAACTGTGGGTTTATCGATAAATTTAAAAAAAAAAAATCATTTTTCCTAGTGTTGTGAAAAATATTAGCTCAAGGTTAGTTTAAACCAGATTTGACAGGTTTGTCATATCTGTGACAGTTCATAGCTACTCTTTTTGTTTTTCATGTTACCAACGTTATAACCAATAAGTTTATAATCTTAAAATCGATATACTAAATACATATGTCATATATGAACTATGATGACTGTGTAATGTAATATATGTATGTATGTATGTGTATTAAATAATGATTGTGTGTATTTTGTATATTTTATTACTATGTATGTTTGTGTGTAATTTAATGACAACTTTACCGCATGACGTAAATTAAGTTTGATGATACGAATTTATGAACTTGATATAATTCATTGCACTCATTTAAAGGGATTTTATCATAATGCCAACTAATATTAAATAATAAAATAAAAAAAAATGAGAAGACAATATATAAAAAACAACAACAACAACAAATATTAAATAACTGATAAAGATGTCAAAGATAAAAAAACCCTTTAGAGGTTAATCATTAAAGGAGAAGAGAAAGAGGGAGTGATAATAAAGGAATTCCATTTCATACAGGGTGGTAACACAATTAAAAGATTTGTTAAATTTGATTATAGAATTTGTTTTAATCAAATTTTGTTTATTGTTTTGGGAAAATTCTTAGCATTTTATTTATATTGAAGTTATTAAATTATTAGGTATCAATTAATGAGGAAATTCCTAAGGTTTTATTTATTGGCCTATTAGATGTGAGGTTTTTTTTTTTTGAAAGCAGGGTACTGTTCTGTGTTTTAATATAATTAAAAATGATTTCATCATGGGAAAATAATGTTTTTTTTATGTGTCTGACATTTAGTTATTTTGTGTGAAATTTATTCAAGGAAAATTCGTTTATAAATTAGAATTGTGTATAATTATGATTTAGGGTACAATGTTCAGAGAGATTAATGGTTTAGGGACAAGATAATATTAATACTGAATAATATAGAACTGAAATGGTATTTGCATTCAAAATGAACTAGAACTGAACTAGAATTGAACTAGAACTGAACTACAACTTAACTAGAACTGAAGTAGAACTGAACTAGAACTAAACTAGAGCTTAACTAGAACTGAACTAGATTTTAACTGAACTGAACTAGATCTGAACTAGAAATGAGTTAGAATTGAAATAGAACTGAACTAGAAATGAAGTAGAACTGAGCAAGATTTGAACTAGAATTGGAATTGAACTAGAACTGGAATTGAACTAGAACTGAACTAGAGCTAACTAGAACTGAACTAGATTTTAAGCGAACTAGATCTGAACTAGAAATGAGCTGAACTAGAAATGAATTAGAACAGAGCAAGATTTGAACTAGAATTGAAATAGAACTGGGATTTAAATAGAAGTAGACCTAAACAAGAACTGTAACTGAACTTAACTAGAACTGAAATAGAATTGAACTGAACTAGGAGTGAACTAAAATAGAATTAGAAATAAACTAGAATTGAATAGAACTGATTTAGAACAGAATTAGAACCGAACTAGAACTTAACTATAACTGAGCTTGAGTTGAACAAGAACTGACTTAAAACTGAATTAGAACTTAACTTGAACTGAGCTAGAGTTGAACTAATATTGAACAAATTAGAAACTAACTAGAAGAGAATTGAAACTGAACTTGAACTCAACTAGAGCTTAACTAGAACTAAGCTAGAAATGAACTGGAACTGAAGTAGAACTAGGAATCAACTAGAAGCGACTTAAACGTGTTATTAAAAGAAAATTGTATGTTTAATTTTGATATTAATCTTAAATACCAAGCAGGCGCGGATCCAGATCAAGTTTTTGGCGAAGGAAAATATAATGACTTTCTTTACGATTTCCTTTAATTGTATGATTTAATACAGAATTTTCATTACGCGTTTTTATTTTGGGGAAGGAAATTTCCTTTTTTCCTCCCCGTGGATTCGCGCCTGATACCAAGTCAAGATTTGTTTTATTTATGAAATTTGAGTATAATGTTGTGAATTAATGAAAAAAAATGCGGTCCCGAGAGGATTTTCTTATTTAAAACAAATTCACTTCACTTTATTTCATTAATTCTATAATTAAAATGCAATAATTCTTTTTTAAGGAAAGAAATGTGACTTTTTTACAATAATCGTTTGTTCTGCTTTTATTTCTACGTTCATCCAAAAAGAATTGATAGCCCAGCTGGCATCATTGTTTACACCGTAGCCGCATTTCACAACAATAATTTAGCAGATTTATTTCCTGTCATTAAGACCACAATAAAGTAATGATTAATTTAGTAATTTATTTTAAAGCTGATTTTAAAATAGTTTCATAAATTACTCATGTTTTATCATAAAGTACCCCCCTTCCCCCCTCAAGAATAGAACCTTCCACTTTTATTAATCGTTTGTATTTTAGCTATAAAAATTCCAAATATTTTTTAAAAAAATGTTAATCTTTTCTTCCATAATATAATTAAATTTATTTAATTTCTAATAAATTTTTATTGTATTTTTCTTATCATTTCAGATAATTTGTTTTAAAACAAAATCTACGTAATACCTCAAAGCTATTAACGCAAAATAAAAGACGCAAATGTTTCCGTCAGTCACGTCATTAAGCTGGTGAAATATTAAATATTTTTTATAATGCAAGTGATGAATGAATGACTTCTTTTAAACCACAAAAATATAATGTATTATACACGTATAATTCTGTGTTTTTTTATTATGAGTTCAAAAGTCCAAATATGGATGTCAGTCAACAATGTCTACAGTAAATGAGAAATTTACGTAAAAGCAATTTAAAATACACCCATGACTAAAATACAAAAATAAAAAAAATATATATATTACAACAAAAAAATCTGTGTATATTGAAACTACTGGCGAAAAATATATAAAAAAAAGTTTTATTCTACGTCACAGTTGATCAGAGATTTTTGATGAAATGAAACCAAAAAAGATGTAAAAGCCGCTTGAATTAATATGAATTGAACTAAATCGTATGAAAAAAAAAACATTAATTTAACGTAAATTTCATCTTTCTAAAGAAGCGTGACTGGGTGACTGACTGACTATATACGTTGGTACTATCTGCTATTTTATTGTGTATTTTTGTATAAGAAAAACCCTCGCTCTGATGCAATATTTTGTATTTCTTTTTTAAATAATAATTTACGAACAGATCATACTTGTGTGTATCAAATTAAGCCAAACATTTGACGTCATATGTCTTTTTTAAATGACTAATAAAAAAAATAAATTAAATTAAACAGTACAGAAATACACATGCGAATTATTGAAAAGAAGAAATTTGCGAAAAATAAAAACAAATTTTAAATGATACTTAAGTGTATTTAATACGCAACTATGAATATTGGTTAAGGGTAAAAGACATTTCGTAGAGAAAAAAATTTGATATGTAAATAAACTAAAAATTGAATTAGAATAGAATAGACAGGGAATGGAACGTATGAAATTGGAACCAAATTAGAACTAAATGGAAACTGTATTAGAATTGAGATAAAACTGAAATGGAACAAATTTGGAAATGAACTAAAATTTGGATTTGCAACTAAATTAGAATTAAACTGAAACTGTATTAGAAAAATTTAACTAGAAATGAATTGAAAAAAAAAATAGAATTGAAAGAGAAGTGAATGGGAAATTATTTTGAACTAATGCGGAAAAACAAATGAACTAGAGCAGGAATTGAACTGACCTAGAGAGGCACTAGAACTGAACTGAAGATGGACATATGAACATAATTTGTTATGGAAATAAACTACAATTGAATTAGAACAGACAGGGAACCAAATTAGAACTAAACTGAAACGGTATTAGAATTGAGATAAAACTGAGTTGGAACAAATTTGGAAATAAACTAAAATTTGGATTTGGAATTAAAAATTAAACTGAAACTGTATAAGAGAAATTTAACTAGAAATGAATTGAAAGAGAAGTGAATGGGGAATTATTTTGAACTAGAGCTGGAATAGAACTGTCCTAGAGAGCACTAGAATTGAACTAGAATTAAAGCTGAACTGGAACAGAACTTAAACTGAACTAGATATTAATTAGAAGTGAACTGGAACTGAATTAGAACACAACGAGAACCGATTTGGAACTAAAGTAGTAGACTAAAATTCAACTAGAATTGCTATTGAACTAGAATTGAACTGGAACTGAAATAGAACTAAATGTATAGAACAAATGCATTCGAACTAATCTAGAACTGGTTTGGAATGAACTGAATCTGGCTTAACACTGAATTCCAACTGTAATACAAGTTTACTAGAACTTATTTTAAAAGAAACTAGAACTATTTGGCAACTGAACTAGATTTGAGTTGGAAATGAACTTAAGGTGATTTTGAACTAAACTTGAACTGATTTGGTTTTGAAATTGAACTAAAATTTATCTGAAACTTTATTAGAATTTAGTTGCGAATTGATTCGGTGTGGGACTGTAAGTGATATGAAATTTAATTTCAACTGAATTTAGAATAGTTTTAGAACTGAATTAAAACTAAGTTCAACTCACATTGGAAGGGATTTTTAACAGATTTTTTCATTATAATTTATGTGGAACTGAACTAAAACTAAACTGAACTGGAACTTGAATTAATTAGGAGCTGGAAATTATTTGAAATTTAGCTAAAACTAAACTTGGATTTGATTAGGGACTGAACATAAATTAAGTTAGAACTTAACTAGAAATTATTTGGAATTGAACTAGAACTGAGTTTAAACTGACTTGGTATTGAAATAAAACTTAACTTGAATTTTTTTAGAACTAAAATTTAGAACTAAAATTTAGCTAAAATTGATGTCGAACTAATCTGAAATTATTGTAAAACAGAACTGCAGTGAAACTGGAATTTATTTAAAGAGATGTTAGAGTTGATTTGAACTGATGTTGAAATTTATTTGGAACTGAAGTAGGTTTGATATTAAACTTAACTTGGAATTGTTTTAGAACTGAAATGGAACTGAAACAAATTTCGAGTTAAACTGAAACCGAATAAAAATTATTATCGAATTAATCTGAAACTGAAATGAACAGCAATGAAACTGACTTAGAACCACAGAAGATCTAATTTAAAATTTATTAAGAAATAGGACTGAATTAAATTTAAGGTAGAACTGTTTTGGAACTGAAATAGAATTATTATAATAATTTGATTTAAACAAAATGCATTAATTAATTAATTAATTAATAATTTAATTAATTAATATTTACTTATCTTTTAAATCAGAAATTAACTTTTCCCCCTAACCAATATTAATTTTCAGATGACCTACACAAAATTTTAGATACAATTTTCAATAGACTTTAATTATGATGAGTCCCAAAGACAATAACGATAGTAACCAAATTGAAAAACATGAAAATAATAAATTAAATCAATTAACTAAAACGACTATAACAAAAACAACTAAAGAGTTAATACTAAAACAACAAGTGAATGACAATACATTTAATCGTTTTAACAAAAATTTAATGGTGGAACCAATTATAAGCAACAAGAATAATAATGATCTTAGTAACACTTCAATAAAGGCGTCAAATATAAATGACAACAACAAGAACAACAACGATAATAATAACAAAAAATGTAATCTAATCATTAAAATGATAAACGACGTAAGCAAATCATCAACAACAACGATCTCCGGCTGGGGCCAGAGTAAACAAAATGATATGGCAACAGCAGCAGCAGCAGCGACAACAACACCAACAATTATAGCAGAGACAAGTGGCACACATACATTGACTAACAATATGACAAACAATGCAAGTGAAGGTGGAAAAAATAATTATTTTCACAACAACACCAACAACAACAATAATAATAACAACAACAATTTAGATAACGAACAATTTAACGATTTCAATAAAAATATAACGAATTTAAACGAAGTTTATAAAGAGAGTTTATCACCAGTTAACGAGCGTAAAACAAAACTTATTGTTTTCAAAACCAAAGAAGCGTCAAGAGAGGGTGTAAGAGAAAAGCTTATGGTAGAGACAGAGGCAGAGAGTTTAGTAACGGTAAAACCAACAACATTAGTATTACAACAACATATTATTGAAAATACGATGAGGCATAAAAACATAACAAACAAACTTTTTAACGACAGTTATCATAGAACTGTAGATCTGGAAACATTAAAAACATCCAGTGCTCGTAATTCTCAATGTGATCTACTGGAATTAAAATTAAACGTAGAAGAAAAAAACCGCCAGCCATATAAGGATTATCCCTCAAAAGAACAAGAAGAGGAAGAAGAACGTGATTTGAAATTTAAAAGTTTAGCTGAACGTAAAGCTTTATTGAAAAAAGAATTTTTCAAAGATTTAAATGCGGATTTAATTACAAGCGAAAAAAGAATAAAAAAATCTGAATTAAATAAACGGATTTTAAAAAAGCAACATAATTTAAAATTAAAAATTCCCACAAGAGACTGTGAGAAAAGAAAAGAAGAAGACCGAGGAGAAGAATTAAATAAAGTGAATTCTTTGGTGGC
Organism: Phormia regina; assembly: GCA_001735545.1. NCBI lineage: Eukaryota > Metazoa > Arthropoda > Insecta > Diptera > Calliphoridae > Phormia > Phormia regina. Next base: position 7,574 of record MINK01001918.1, read on the forward strand.
TTTAAGAAAATTGGATTTACAAAAAAAGCAACAAAGAGAATTAATAAAATCCGCCGAAGATTTTAAAGTTTTGAATAAAGCACAATTTCCCCGAGTCAAAGAATTAGCCAAGAGATTTGATTATAAAGAGAAAATGATTTTGCCACAAAATCAAAATAACAAAGGAGAACTAAAACCTGCTAAATTGGATAATATGATGGAGAGAAATAGTCCTTTATCGGATGAAGGCTGTAATATAGGTCTTAGTCCTTATTCTTCAGATGATGATAATGATTCCATACGTACTTGCAATACAGCCATAGAAAGGCTACCCGGTAATAAAAATAAGGATAAAGTGGCTCGTTCAGCTAGCAGTGATTCTGCTTTGGGTTTGGAAGTCGATGAACCCATGGAGGTTACCGAACAACAATTGCAGCAGCAACAAAAAAGACGTATGACTTTAACGGTAACAGATTTACCTTTAAGACCAGCTTTATTGCCCTTAGCGGAACCAACTTTACTGCCTGATACTACTCTAATGGATACTTCAGTAGCGGCAGCTGGCCAACAACAACAGCAACAAATACCCAGCAAAGTTTTATTAGAAGAAAGAGTAGTGGAAATACCTGAAGATCCCCGTTCCGGAGGCAGCTCAAGACGTGAATCTTCTCAATCCTGTTTTAGTGATTATCCACCTGGTGAAATGCAAGGTGTAAGATTTGTACGTACACCCTCAGTGGTGGTGTCAGATTATTCGGATGATATTACTTGTGGTATTACTTTAGAAGAAATCGAGTATTTTCGGGCCCAACGTTTGCGTAGACGGCGCTCTTCTTTGGAAACCTCCGGCACCGAAAAAGATGCGCTCGACAATAACTCCGATATAAGTGCCTCTTCGTCTTGCAGTAATCTCTACTATTGTGGTTCCACCATATCTGCCCTCGATGGTGCTGAATGTTTAGTCAATGGTGTACGCCATCAACTGGAACGTAAAACTTCAGATTGTTCTACTTGTTCCATAAGTGGAGATGAAGAGAATAATTTCACTATACCCGAGCAGCCAGAAGATTGTCAGGATATCACTGATATGTTAGCCAATCAGCATTTAACCAATAAACGTTGCAAAAAGGTAGGTATAACAGGGAATCTTTTAACTGTAGATAATAATTTAAATAATGTATAATATGTATTCTCCTCCCCTTTAAAACCCTAGTCATAAATAGTTACTAGTTTTTTTTATTTGTTTTCATAGATAGAAACGAAAAAAAAATCTCTTTAATGTGTATTATATCTTAGATATATAAAATTAAGTTTATTTACTTTAAAATTTTAAGATAAGTTTTCTTTTTTTTTTTGTTTTGTTTTTTATTATTTTTCCACTATCTATTGTAATATAGAACTTTATTTAAAAATATTTTATTTCTATTATAAAATAAACCATTAAGTTTAATGTATAAATAAAAAGTATTAAAAATAGTTTTATAATATTAATAATAAATAAGAAATATTCATTTACTTTATAACATTTTTTAAAATATGTATTTTATATAAATAAATTTAATATTTTAACAATTAAAATTTTATTAAAAAGACTTGCTTTAAAAATAAAATATACTATATGCTAAAAAAATATTCCTTTATAATTTATTTAATTTTTATTAAATAAATAAAAATATTATTATACTTTTAATATATTTTTGTTATAAATCAAATAAATATATTAAAATTATTCATTTATTAAACTTATTTTCATTAAAAACAAACAAAACTGGAGTAAATAACAGAATTTGTGGTGAAAAATACCAAACTCATGAAAATGGTGTGTTAGTTTCATGCCGACATTGTTTATCAACAAAAGAAACAAGGTATTAATATATTTAATAGAAAATTATTAATATATTTTTCTTAATAAATCAAATAAATATGTTATTCTTTATAAAATTTATTGTCAGTGTAAACAAACAAAACTGGGAGTAAACAAAAGGTTTTGTGGTGAAAAATACCAAACTCATGAAAATGGTGTGTTAGTTTTATGCCGACTATGTTTTTTTTTTTTTAACTAAAGCATAGTTTTATATAAATCAAAAAGATTTATAAAAAAATACTTCTTTATTACACGTAATCTAATAGAAAATAAACTAGTTTGAGTTAATGAATAGAATCAGTGGTGAAAAATTGGCAAACTTATGAAAATGATGTGTAAGTTACACGTTGAAAATAATTCTGATGAATGGATTTTTATTTAATTTTGTTTAAATGTTGAAACTATTAATATTATATTTTACATAGATCAAGTTGAAATAAATTCATTATTGAATTATTTTAATTGAAATATCAGTTTCACGCTGGGGGTATTTATTTACATAGAAATATTTTTTCTTTGGCATATTTAATTAAAAATTATTATATTTTCAATAAATCTAGAAAATTTATGAAAATAAATTCCTTATTAAACTTACTGGGCTATTCTCGACCGAGTGTTAAACGAAAATTTTTCTATTCTGGCATTGAAAAAAAAAATATATTTTTTGTATAAATTTTTAGTGATAGTGGTCACATTAATAAAAGTACATGATAATAACTAATGACTGACAATTGTCATTCTAATCGAAAAGAAACCAACATATGGTAAATAACCGAGTTTATGGTGAAATAATGAAAAATTTAAGAAAAAGGTGAGTTAGTTTTACGCTTAAAATGTTTACACATTGAACATTTTAATTCTCTCAATAAGAATTAAAAATAATTTCTAAATATTAAAATTTATTAAAAATAATAGATATTTAAATAATATAATATAAATAAAAATTCCAAAACAAAATTTATTATTCAAATGTAAACAAAGGCTTATTCTAACGTGATCACATTAACTGACAGACTCACGTGCAAAACATGTTATAAAAAAAACTTGTAAGACATCTTTCTTTTAAAAATAAATATGTTTTAATATTAATTTAAAACTACAACAATAATTTAAAATGTTAATAACTGTTTGATATAATTTGCTTACATAGAATGTTAATTTCGCGTAAAAAATGTTTACATCTAAAAAAAACTTGGTTAAAGTGTTTATTTTAAGGTTAAAACTATTATGTATTTTTAACAGATAAATAACAAAAATAAAAAATAATTTCTAAAAAATGTAAACAAAAAGTTTGTTTTGATTACTTTTTTTTCTAAATTATAAATAAATAAATAAAATCCAAAATAATTTTTCATCTCAAACTTTTTTTAAACTTAAGTACGATTTCTGAACATAAAGTACGACTAAAGATCACTTACCACTTTCGTGTGGTAAGTGATCTTTACCTTTTCACCACAAAGTACGATTTTTTACCAAAAATAAAAATAAATTTATTTATATTGGGTCTGAGAACAAGACCACATGGTTAAAAAAGTATAGCAAAAATGTTAAACCTTTGTTGAATAAGTACCTTTGTTGAGTACATGCGCGGATCCACAGGGAGGGAAAAAGGGAAATTTCCCTCCCCAAAATTAAAACCTTACATGAAAAAATTGTACTAAATCCTAAAATTTAGGGAAATATATGTGAAAATCATTCTATTTTCCTCACCGCGCCAGGTTGAGTAAGCTTTTCAGTGAGCAGTTCAATATTGCTCAGCCTGTAATTTCTTTAAATACTTACAATGGGCCTTGAGCCAAGTACATATTAAATCTGAGTGACTATATATCCATTTAAGTTGACAAATACATTTGTATATTTGTATAAAATAATGTTACTGTCCATATTTTTATTCCAAATAAACTTAAAATTTATTGTATATTATGACAAATCAAAATTATTATAAAAACAACTTTAAGTAAAACAAAAATAACAAAAGTAAAAAAATTATGTATTTATATATTGTTGCTTTTGATATACAACTTTCATATAGAAAACAAACAATATTTTTCTCAATGTTAGAAAAACAAACAAATTTACATCTTCGAAAGAACAAATGTTTGTTGGTACCTATGTTACGAAATTAGTTTTATTGTAAATTAAATACTTTAAAAAATAATTCAACATTCAGTATAACCCAACTTTTGTTGCTTATGTTCTGCACAGCACTGTACATATTTTCTCAACAGCAATTTTTTGCTAATAACAAAAATCAACAAAAAAAAAAAAGGAAATTATTTTTCACCTTAAATTAAATTTTTCACCAAAAAATAATTCTTTTCGCCATAAATAAAATTTTTTGTCACAAATAAGTTTTCACCAGAAATGTTTTTTTCACCTCAAAAACAATTTTTTTTTCACCACAAATTCCTCTAATCGTCTCCACTATTACATTTTTTGTTTTTCTAAAAACTGTTTTAATGTAAAAAAAAATATTCACCATTAATACTAATACGTCTTTTCGCCAAAAATAAAATGTTTAGCGATAAATAAGTTTTCACTAGAAATGTTTTTTTTTTCACCTCAAAAACAATTTTTTTCACCACAAATACAGATTTCCTCTAAACGTCTCCACTATTAAGTTTTTTATTTTTCTAAAAACTGTTTTTACTTGGGAAAAATTTTCACCACTAATACGTTTTATCCTCGAAAAAAAAATTTCGTATATAATTTTTTTAAAATAAAATTAAATTTTTACCAATTTTTTGTTTTTACCTCAAACCAATTATTTGCTTAAAATACAATTTTTTACCTCAAATATGTTTTTCACCACAACAATTATTTTTCAACTTAAAACAATTTTTTGTTTAAAATACAATTTTCTACCACAAATAGTTTTTCACCACAGAATAAGAATTTTACTTCTACAAAAATTTGTTTACAAAATTTTCATATTTTCATAAAATTAATTCATTTAAAATTTTTCTTGTATTTAATTTTCTTTACATTTTTTATCTATATTTTTTTCCAAATATTTTTGTATGAAATGTTTTTTTTTTTAAAGTTATGTTAATTAATATTTTATCATATGATTTTGTTATTTTTTTCTTTCATATTTATCTTATCTCACACACACCCACTAACACATATTCCACCACACACAACACATGCCAGTTGAAAGCAAAATCAACAAAACGACAGATGAGCAAAAAAAAAAAAAAATCCTCCATTTATAGATTGTTCGTGGCTGTCTGGTAAACTTTAATTACTTATATTTTCTGTAGGTATTGTTTTATCATAAAACACTTTATTTTAGAAAATAAAACGTTACCTTATCTTAATTACTTTTATTATAAAATATTAAAAAAAATCAATAAAAACAAAAAGAAAATTGCTTCAATATAGAAGAAAATTAAATAAAATTACCAGTACGTGATAAATTTACTCTAAATATTTCCTACCTTTTTTTTAACGGTTTGTTAAATAATGACATTTTATTGTTGTAGATTTCTCTGTTATTGTTTACAATACTTTTTAAAAATCATCACATAAACAAGTTTAAGTAAACAAACATACATACTTGCAAACATACAAATATAAACATAAGTACATACATTTGCACATACAAATAACAAAACATGAGCATGAGCTAAGTACTTTTTTTGCGAGAAGTTAAAAGAAATCTCTTTATTATTTAGCTCTTTATAGAAGATTTTTTTTCTAGTTGTTGTTTTTTTTTTCTATTATTATCAATTTAAAGACTGGTGTTGTTATTGCTTTAATTGTTTTATGTTGTCATTAAGTAGTGATTGTATGTATGAATGCAGGTGTTATCAATTTCTTTACATTGTAAAGGTTTGTTTGTTATTTTATTTACCAAGTTCTTAATTATATGTATTTTATTACTTTTCTTTGTATGAAAATAAAATAAATAATTTATTAAATAACTAATAATAAAATGTTTTATTGGTTTGTTAGTAATATTTTTACAGTTGTTTAAGGATTTTTAAAATAAAAACAAGCGGATAAAATTAAAAAATAAACCAAATATTTGTGGTGAAACAAAAAATACAGTTTAAATCAATAAACTAAAAAGTAAATACAAAATATTAATATTAAGAAATAAAAAAAAATTAAAAGGTTTTATTTTAAAGAAAATTGACAAAAAACACAAATTCAAAAAAATTAAATATAAAAAGTATTATAAAAATAAATTATTAATAATACCTATATAAAAAATATAACATTTTTTCTTTTAACATTTCCAAAACCTACTCCCTCCTTCTTCACTTCTATGCAAAAAAATAATAATAAAAAAAGTTGAATTTAATAAAATAAACATTTCATTTATTTATTTTTCCTAAACATTTTTAAAATATTTGCTTTATTAACAAAATAGTTTCTAAATTAACAAACAATACTAATTTCTGTTAAATTTAATCCATATATAAATATTTTCTTATGGTTTTTTTATGAAAATTTATTTAAAGATTTTATCACTAAATATTTTTAATTATTTTTCTAATAAATTCTATGATTTATTATTGTAATACAAAACTTTATCTTTGTATATTTTCTTAAAATAAATTTAAAGCAAATAAATTTCCAACAAAAAATTAACTGAAGTAAACATAATTTTTAACAAAAAAGATTTTATCTCGTGATAAATAATAAGATTTATTAACAAATTCGGGGAATGCACAAAAATTAAATAGAAAATGAAGATATTCTTTTAAGAATAAACTCGTTGCTTGATTTGTTTGCTAATTTTAATAGTCAGCTGCACGTTTTACTGTTTACTGTTACTGATAAAGCCTTGACTGTAGTTTATAATCTAAACTATATTGTAGTCTAAACTATAGTATAGACTACAGTCTAAACTATAGTATAGACTACAGTCTAAACTATAGTATAGACTACAGTGTAGATAATACACTAAATTATAGTCTAAATTACTGGAGTCTAAATTAAAGTCTAGTTTCTATTTTAGTCTAAGATTATAGTTTATAGTCTATTCTATAGTCTTGTTCATAGTCTAGACTATAGTCTACTTCATAGTCTAGAATATAGTCCATTTCATATCCTGGAATATAGTCTAGTTTCTAGTGTAGACTATAGCCTAGTTTACAGTATAGACTATAGTCTAGTTTATAGCCTAGACTATAGTTTAGTTTATAGCCTAGACTATAGTTTAGTTTACAGCCTTAAATATAGTCTGGTGTAAGTCAAGTTTCAAGTAGTTCATAGACTAGACTATAATCTATTTCATAGCCTAGAATATAGTCTAGTTTATAGTATAGACTATAGCCCAGTTGATAGTATAGACTATAGTCTACTATATAGTCTGGTGTATAGTTAAGTTTCAAGTAGTTCATAGACTGGACTTAGTCTATTCCATAGTTTAGACTATAGTCTAGTTCATAGTCTAGAATATAGTCCAGTTCATGGTCTAGTATATAGTCTAGTTTGTAGTATAGACTATAACAAAAATCGATT
>MINK01001924.1:0-13722 GCA_001735545.1 Phormia regina
TAAAAAAAGTCGAAAAATCGACTATTTAAGGATTGAAAAAGTCGAAAAATCGATTATTTGAAAATTAAAAAATGTCGAAAAATCGAAAAGTCGTAAAAAGTCAAAAATAGTCGGAAAAAATCAAAAAGTCGATTATAGTCTGAAAAAGGCGGAAATAGTCAGAAAAAGTCGAAAAGTCGACTATTCCAAAATTAAAAAAAAATCGAAAAATCAACTATTTGAAAATTGAAAAAAGTTGAAAAGTCGACTTTTTGTTCAAACTATAAAACCCTAGAGCTGTGTCTACTTTTTAAATCCCACATATGTGTCTAAGGGAATTTTCGCAGATGTATATAAGTTTTTTCCATATCATCGATATCAATTCGTAAATGATTGTGTATTTCGATTCGAAAGAAAACTCTTTTGAATTTCAATGTATAAAGTATACAAATTCGAACGATTCCATTCGAATTTAGTTAAAAAAGTACCCATTAAAAAAATATATATATTTTGTTAAGAAAGTACAAATTTTCATAAATTAGCTCTAAAAGGATCAACTGAAAATATATCATATTTTCAAAAAGAAAATAACTAATTTTCGAAAGGTGTAAATTTTTAAGATATCAATTCATATTCAAAATAGATATTGGCACTATAACAATATACCAATGATCAAAAAAAAAGTATAAAATTCAAAAGAGTACTAAATGTTTATCCACGATACCGATTTCGAACAAAATAAAAAGGGGAACATTTGGAAGAAAAATAAATGTGAAAATAATTAACAAAAATAAAAGCAAAATTTTATCCTTTTAGCCTTATTATTATTGTCTTATGTTATTTGTATTTAAAAAATTTAATTTGTAAGCCTTATTTGTTTAAAAAAAAACTTTGTGATTTATTGAAATTTTCTTTGTTCTATTTGTTTGTTTTAGTATATTGTCTACAATTGTTATTACACTTACATACAACAAATAATTACTACATAATTATTAAAATAAAACAATATTATACATATTATTACGTATATAAAAAATATATAGTTTATATACTTATATATGTACATATCAAAAAATATGTATACATATACTTAAATACATATACATACATATAATAAAAGGTAAACATGTATATATTAGCGTTCAATAAAAATTGCTTTGGTTTTCATATTAATACCTACATATTTGGAAAAATGATGATTAGATACCAAAATAAGTGAAAACAAATATTATATAACTTAAACACTAAACAAGTAGAGATTCTCAATTACTGGATACAAGATTTTTGAGTATAAATTAAACTTAAAACATACATTTTCACAATTATTAAATAAAATAAAAAACTATAAAAACAAAAATAAACAAACTAAAAAAATATTCGAATATAGGATTGAATCTGGGGGGAATGCATATTTAGAACTAGACATAATGTAACAAAATAAAACTTGAATGAATAATTAAAAATATTCACCAGCTGCTTTATAAACACGAGGACAATGCGTTTCAGCCAATAAACAATACGCACATTTAGTACCTACTCTTATGGGTTGTTTAATGGAATGTTTATTCCATATATGAGCCACAAACGAATTTCGTATACGTGTCATGGTTGATTCTAATAGTTCAGGTTCAAAGAAATGCATCCATTGACGCCAGGGTATTGCATAGAAAGCCTCTATAGGATATACTTTAAAACCCATACAACGTTTAATATCCATCATTTGTTCTATATTGCGGGTACCACAAATATTTTGCATTACCCTTGTTATAACACCTGGGCCATTATTACCCCAATTTCCTCCGTCAAAAGTTTGTTGAAAATTTTGTAAACATTGATAGGCGATTTCGTGACCAAAACCTTCGGAATCAAAGTTCATAATACCTGCTGCTAGATGAGTATTAGATTCAGCGCCTGTATAGTTGGGAGGTAATTCTTCCATGGAACGCAGCATAACAATATCCATGTCGAGATAAGTGCCACCCCAACGCCAGAGGGTTAAATAACGTAAGAAGTCTGATATATGGGAAAGGACGTAACTAGACAAAAAGTGGAAAAAGAAAGTAGTTGAAATATTGTTTACTCTAATATTTTAGACCTGATTATAATCTTGGTTACAGGCCAGACTTTAATATATTACATCATCTCTTACCTTGACTTAAATAATGCTCCATCCTTTAGCCAATCATAGATAGGTGTATTTGCAGCATATGTCCATAAATTAATATTTCTTAAATGTACATTTTCATAACTTAATATGGCATCCAAAAGTGCTTCATTGCCCGTACTGCTACTACTACTACTATTATTAGGATACTTATAACGAGGACTAGCAAACAAAACAAATATTTGTGAATTGGGATTGTGTAAAGCGGACGATTCTATAGCACAAGCTTGTCTAGCATTTAATTTTACCATATTCAGATGTACGTTTCTTTGCTCTTTAAGAGTCTTATCGAAACCAACGGATGATGTTGGTGAGTCTGGTTGCATTTGGGGGCATGATGTTTCATGAAAAAATATACTTTTACCTGGTGTTGGTTGTATTTTGGCCAGCAAAATATCTTCCAGTTTTTCCAAACCCCAATCGTAGGTATTCTCATCGTCATTTTGCTGTTGCCCTATAGGATGGGAGTCAACGAAACACAAACGTATATCAGGTTTTTGATACAAATTAATTATTACACCAATTATACACAATAACACAAGGAATAGAAACATAAATCGTAAACGAAAATTCACCAACATAAATTTTCCCAAAAGTTTTTGGAATTTTATAAAATTCATTAGAAAATTGTTGGTAATTTGTGGTGGTTTTGTTGTGTTACAAATATTGCAGCTGTTGGTGGTTGGTTACGTTGTTTTTTAATTATATTTTTTTCGTTTTTATTTAATAAAACTTTGAATTCATTATAATTTAATTATCTTAATTACAAATTAAAGGGGGGCGAAATGTTAAATCGTTCTTTTCTTTGCCCCTTACGACTTTTGTTTGCGTATAATATTTGTCAATATTACTACTGAATAAATGATTAGGAAATTGACTATAATAATAATGTAAACAAAAACATTAATAAGAATTTGAAAGCAGCCGAACAACTTTAATAACGGCGATGGATTATGTAAAAATTTCGGCGGCGTCTCAAAATTAGATGTTAGTCGGTGTTCACACTCAGTAATATTTCTTGCCGCAATTCTGACTCTGTAGACGAGAGAGGTAAAGAGAATATAAAAGTTTGGTATTCTCTTCTCCTCTCTCTTGTATACACTCAGAACTGCTGCAAGAAAAATTGCTGAAACTTAAATATAACTTTTTATTTCTTTGTTTTCACATCGACTTGTTGAGGAATCGCTTTCTAATATGGATTCACGTTTCTTTAGATGTATAAAGACAAAGAAGATCGTTTTTTTAAACTTAAAATAAATATATTTCCTTAATTTCTGTCATAAATTTTTGTATTTCTTGTCCTTTCAAAATGTTCCGAAGTTACAATTAAATGTTGGAGAGTATGATAGATAATAACCCTTATTAAGTCGTTATCATATTACTTACATTTTTGAACTTGCTAAAATATACCAATATTTCTATAAATTTGTCAAAAATTCATGTAGCCCTATAAGCGAGTGTCAAATGGCTACATGAATTAAAGAAATTAAAATTTTGTCTATAGTAAACAAATTTTAAAACATTATCATATCATTAACATAATCGACTTTTCGATTTTTTTCCTACTATTTTCGACTTTTCGATTTTTACCGACTATTTTCGACATTTTCCGACTTTGACTTTTCCGACTATTTTAGACTTTATCCAATTTTCCGACTATTTTCCGATTTTTTTCCGACTATTTTCAACTTTTTCCGACTATTTTCGACATTTTTCGATTTTTTCCGACTATTTTCGACTTTTACCGACTATTTTCGACATTTTCCGATTTTTCGATTTTTTCCGACTATTTTCGACTTTTTCCGACTATTTTCAACTTTTTCCGACTTATTTCGACTTTTCGACTTTTGGCATCAAGAAAGTCGATTTATCGACAATTTTCAAATTAAAAGTTGATTTCGCCTTTTCGAATTTTTACAACAAAAAGTCGATTTGATAAACCCTAATACATTGCTACCGTTTAGCTCACACTAAAAATCTAATAATTTTCATATAACTGTATCAAATATGAAAAAGCTCGAATTTCGTAAGATATTTCAATAAAAGCGCTAATTCTCCAAAAAGCTTTCGATTTGGGAATAATAAGTGTCCTACTTAGAAAAGTTAAGAAATTTTTGAGAATTAAAAAAGTTGTAATCGTCGTAAGAAATTTTAAATTTTAGTCTTTTAACATCTTAAACAGCTGCTTCTTAATATTTTCACAATTTTTTTTCATGGCATAATTATAGCAGGTAACAGCATAAAAACAGCAGATAATTTATTGGTGCTTTCAACTGAGTAGCACTTCTGTCAAAATTTGTTTACACTTATGCTTTGTTTATATTTATGTTTTGTTTACATTTACAGTTTGTTTATATTAAATAATATCCAAATGTTTTGTTTTTTAACATATTTTTTTAAATTAATTATATTATAAAGTACACGCAAAATAAACGATCAGCTGTTTCCTTCGCATGTGTATGCGTCACATAAACAACCAACTAATTCAAGCTTTAGTGCATAGTATAATTAGAAAGTATGTTCGTAAGAACAGCTGTTTTACAATTTTTTCATCAAAGCACTTCGCGTTACTGCCAAATTGCTTTTGTATTCCCATGTAAAAATTTTCGTGAGTATTTTAGTCTTCCTCTCTTTTATTCTCTCATTTTCTGTTCATAGCATTTTGACAAAATACAAGGAATTGTTGTTTTTGTAGATGTGGGAGTACTTTGTAATTATACTATGGCTTTAGTGTAAAACTACTGCACATAACGTCAAAATGCTATGAACAGAATATGAGAGAATAAAGGAGAGGAAAAGTAAAAATAACTTGAAAAAAAATTTACAAAAGAATACAAAAATAATTCGACAGTACCGCGAGGTATATGAGTATACTTTCTAATTATACTATGAATGATACCCAAGTTCTATGTACAAGGTTAAGACCATAGTATAATTCACTTTGTTTCATTTGTTTTTTTTTTTTTAATATATAAATAAAAACGACATCTGAAAAACCAAAACAAAAACCATAATAAAAAAAATTAATTTCTCATGTTAATTTTTATATTGTGTCAAAAATAATCATTAAAAGTTGAACGAGCATATTAAAATCAAAAATAATGATTGCTTGTTGAGTTTTATTTTAAAACGCATAATTATTATGGTCCCTGATATTTATTATTTTTGACAGTAATCGGCAAAAAATTATCAGGTGTTTTCGTACTGTCAAATGTATCATGGTTGTTACAATTATGCATACACCTTGTTATACTCATTCCTCCATTGCTGCTTCTTTATTTTTTCTGAATTCTCTTTTTACTTTTTCTTCGTTTTTTTATATTCTTTAATAAAAGAAAAAACAAAACAACACGTGCGGGCGCTTTGTGGGAAGAAGTTAATTTTTTAGAATTTTTTTCTTTTAATTATTTGTTAAATTTTTTGGTATAATTTAAATAAAGTTAAAATTTACTAATACACTATGGCCGTGGAAGTAAATAAAAGAAAAAGAAAACATGATGAAAGTTCGCCTCAAGAGGAGGATGAAGGTGCTTTGGAAGTGCCTAAAAAACAAACAAAAAAATCTTCAACTCCTAAAAAAGAGAAACACAAAAAGTCTTTAAATAATACCGAGGAAATGGAAGATTCTCAGCAGGATTCGGGATTCGATACCGAGGAAAAAGATATAAAATTTTCCAAAGATTTCAAAATGATGGAATTTCGTACCAAATTAAGGGGAGATAACTTTATAACAGGTAAGCTCTATACATTCTTTTTAATAGTATCTGGTTGCTATACATTTTTTCATTCCAGAATTACGCCACTTTTTACATTTGTGTCAAACCAGGCCAAAAACTATAGCCAAATACATAGAAAAACGTGGTAAACCTTTAGAATTCGCTGAGGCTTTGGAACGTATCGATAAAACGAATATTCTACACATTGCTTACATTTGCGATGCACTCCAGTTGGTTATTATGGAAATTCTTAGTAATCAACGTAATCACCTGGAATCTGCTGTGCATGCTTCACGTTACTTTTTAAAATCGCATGGCTCTCTGTTGGAATTACTCTTAAAATCAGCCCAACTAAATCATCGTAAAATAGCGCTTAAACTATTAACAGCCATTGTCTGTGTAGAGCCTCAATTGGGTCGCCAAGTTCTCTCGTCCTATGACATTCTATCGAATGTGAAAAATATTACACAATTTCTCTCACATTCACAATTTGAACTGCAACAGCAGCAACAACAGACCAAGGATCAAGATTTTGAAACTGTACGTAAATGTTTTATACATTTTGTACTTTCTTACTTGGTTGATGGCAACACATTATTGATACGCAACATACTCGATCGCGGTTCTCTTATAAGAGCTTTAGCTGCTGGTCTCCTTTACGATGATGCCGTTACTGTTTGTGTTGTTTTAAGCACTCTCAAGAAGTATGTTCTCGAATGTCCAGAGATATCAAAAACTAAAAAGATTCACGTGTTTGATTTGGATTGTTGCAAATCATTTGTTCAATTGTATGATTGGAAAGGACCTCGTGTCTTTGCTGCCAAAAATTCGGGTAAAAAGGGTGCAAATAAAAATTTAAATGCTTCCGAAATGGATCATTTAATAAATCCCCAAGAAAAAGAGGCTGTTTCTAAGGCGGTTCATGAATTTTTGGTAGTTTTGTTGACGTCCAGGAAATTTGGTATAGCATTTGACACGATCAAGTTTTTCCGACAGAAACATAATACTATACAAGGTGAGTGTTACAAAAAATAAATGGTAGTTAGAGAATCCGATTTCAAAGATTAAGGTATCTTCTATTAAAATCTCTAAATGGTGAATTTATAAAAATTTTGTAGGAATTTGAAGCAAAATTTGTCTTTTTAATAAAATTTTCTAAGTTTATATGTTATTATTTTCTTCTCTACTTTCCTTAGGACAAATTATGGGCTACATTCACATTCCCTGGTCCGATGAACGCAAAACTGATTTAGTTATGAAAATATTGGAATCCTGTCCTGATTTATTCCGTAATTCTGTAAGAAATTTTGCCGGTATTATAAATCCCTTACGCACAGCTTCACGTTATTGGCTACAAGCAGCTGAATTTCTAACACAAATCATAACTGCTTGTCATCCACGTCATCTCAAGGGCGCCTTGGAAAAGATCACCTTAACCGATTTTTCATTTTGGATCAAAGATATATGTTTACCTTTGGAAACGTTGGTGCATATTAATGGCAACAAATTTTTGACACATAAAAGTTTTCAACAACGTTTGGCCACTAATCGTTTGCTCTTGGCTATGTTCCAACAGTATACCAATTATATGCAAATTATAAATCAAAGAGAACAAAATAAAAGTTCCAATTCCTTGAGACGTTTTAAATTTGATATATTAAATCATTTACTTATGCATTTTCCCACTATGGAAAATATTTTACTATCGCTTAATACTTCCATAGAATTGAAAGATCAAGATGAGGTCGATGTTTTGGCTCATTTGGACGTTGCTTTGGACTTGATATTGATTTTATGTCAAGAAAATCGTACATTTGTTAATAAAACTTCAGTTATTTTGGATTATTTGGAATTGTTAAGACCTTTATATGCCCAAGATGAAGAAGAAATCATTATGGTGAAGTCGGAGAGCAAAAGTAATATTAAGTTGGAAATGAAAGCTATTAAAACCATATTATGGCTGTTCCCTAAAGCCTTGGAACCAAATAAGGAACGTTTTAGCAGTGTTTTGAGATCTTTTATTAAGGCTTTTGTCTATGGAGAGTGGGATGTTAGCCGTGAGGCAGGATCATTACTTCGTAATATATTTAAAAATACGGGAATATTTGAAACGGGAGAATTTGAAATTGATTTATGGTTGGAATCCTTAAAATTTGTTGATGTAGAGACAGTAAATGTGGTGGCTCAGGTTTTCAATGAAGTTTTAAAGGTGGGTTGTATTTTAATGTAGTTTAAAAATATACCTTTAACTGATTTATAATTGCAGGTTACCAAAGCCGAAGTGGAAATGCCTAAATACTTGGAAACCACTGTTAATAATGCAAATTTACATACTTTATTCGATAACATTGAAAAAGGTCTATCGGTACAAGCCTATGTGGAAAATCTAAGCATAAGTAAACTTATGCCTTTAATCTATAAAGGTGTAGATATTGAACCACCTTTAAGTAGATATTTAGAAATTGTTTGTTTCTTAATGTTTCACTATTATCCCTCAGCCGAAAGTGTTGTATCTTTATATGAACAACATTTTAAAACCATGTTGCCTTATATGCATAATTGGCTGAAGAAGGAACCAAGCAAAGAAAAACATTTAT
Organism: Phormia regina; assembly: GCA_001735545.1. Lineage (NCBI taxonomy): Eukaryota > Metazoa > Arthropoda > Insecta > Diptera > Calliphoridae > Phormia > Phormia regina. The sequence goes on from MINK01001924.1 coordinate 8,457, forward strand.
ATGTTGAAGAAAAGGCGGGCAAATTGATACCCTATCTCAAAGAAGTTCAGACATTAGTGCTTTTTGGTCATAAAGATTTTGAGCAAATTTTTGAAAGTACTTCACCAGATGATGTTTGTGAATTGGAATATAAGGGTAATATGAAAAAGTTTTGTAGACTCGTACAAAATCCTCGTGTTTTAATGATTTATATACAACATGTTCTTTTTGAAATACAACAATTGCGTGAAAAACATATGTTAAACCAACAACAAGCTCAAAGATCAGCAGAATTTATTAATAATTGTTTGACTATGATTGTAAAGTTTTCTGCAGGAGAAGAAACACCTGTAACAGAGGATAACGATAACATTAACCGGGAATTGTTTATACACAAATTAATGAAATATATCTATGGTGTTAGATTACATGGTGTCAAGTCCAACGAATTGATTTCAGCAGAGAACATTGAGGAATCATTTAAAAACTATTTAATTTTCTTAAATATCTTAACGGAATATTGCCACAATTTAGAAAACTTTGATAGTTATGCAGAGAATTTCAAATTAAAGTTAGTAAAAGCAGTAGCCATTTCTTTAAACTCTAAGGAAGAGGTTAAGCATAATTCTCATCATTTCGAAGAATTTATAAATTTATGTAAAGTTTTTCAATTATCAGCAGGACACTGTGTGGAAATCTTAAATTTATTAATGGATAATTTAACCTACAAGGATTTTTTCCTTATGGAAAATAATAATCAAAAATCCATTTATTATTCTTTATTAGTTACTGTCCTGCAACGTTTGGCTGACTTAAAAAAATCCATTAAATGTGGGGAATTTATTAAGAAATTTAGCAAAATCTATAGCAATTTCTTTAAAAAATTATCGGGAGACTTTAATGTGGAACTCTTGGAAGAAGCTTTCTTTAATTTCCTACAAATAAATCATCAATTTATACAAAATTTGGATAAAAAATTCTTCGAATCCTTTTTCTTAGATAGAAAACTAACAAAATCTTGCATAAAATTGGTATCATTGGTATTTTCCCGTCAAGCTAAATATGATCAAATATTTTTGGACAATTTGGAACAGCATATGGATAAAAAGGAACTTATGTATCCTTTAATAGATTTGGCTTTTAAGAAAAATCTCAATTTGGATTCTTCGATCTTGCAAAAAGTCTATCAAAATTATAAAAATGGTTTTATGAGAACCATTGAAAAGCCCTTAAAAGCGGGCATGATTTATAAGGAACATGTAGCGACCAGTTTAAAACTAATAGAACTTTGCATGCCCTTAACCGAATGTAAAGATTTCTGCAACAAACAATTTAAATTTGAAAATATAGAAACCTATCAGTTGAGAACCATTTATAAGATTTATGAAAAAGCTTTTCAAAATAGTGAAGTAAAACAAAAATCGTCTATATTTGTTAATTTTATAATGTTGCAAGTACAAATGTTGGCTTTAGATTTGAAAATGCAAAAATTAAATGAAGAAAAATTGGAATTATTAAGTTATCAACTGCAAGAGTGGTTTAAATATGGCTGGGAGTTAAATAAATCCATTAAAGAAAGTACCGAAACTGAAGAATTTTCTCCCGATTTTTCGAAACTTTTAAAATCGCAACAATGGCTACAATTTTGTAAATCCTGTCTAAAATCCGGTATGCATATTAGTGACTCTGAGGTAGAAGTTGAAGCTCTTGATGAATTTAATGGCTTGTTATTAAAACTTTTAGCCTTTCTAGCTGATAATTTGTATAATGATTACACTGAAGAATTACAGGATTCTACAGCCAATGGTGAATGTGCACAATTATATGAAATGATATTTACTCATTCCAAATTCTATGACATTGTCTTAACAAAGCCTTCACAATCTAAAGTTAAAACTCAAGTTTTACATTTGCTATATGTAATGGCTAAAAAAGCTCCTAATTCCTTGCAAGAGTCACAAATTCCAGTTATTTTGGGAGCCTATCAAGCTAAACTCTACAACTCGGATCGTTATTGTTTGGCTTTATTGAATTTGTACGAATATTATGATTGTGGTCTTAATAAATATCGTCCCTTCATTTGGGGTGAAAGTGCTATAGCTTTTTATGCCTTAAAGGCTGCCGATGAGGAAAGAGCTAAACTAACTCAACAGGAAACTTCTATACAACAAGTCATGTCTTTGGTTGATCGTCAGCTATGTGAGTACACCATAGATAATTTCCCTATATGGCGTAAGTTAAATACGTTACAGCAATTGCCCGAGGAAGAATTTGAAAATCCTTTTGTAAAAGCTTGGAATTTTGGTGCCAATAAATTGGAACAAAAACTAGAATTGGGTGTGCAGAAAATAGCTGAAAGTGAAATGCGTTTATGTCCCAAACGCCCAGGAATCTATGAGCAATGTTATGATCCGGCTTTCTTTGTGCCCCTAATGTCGATGTGTTTTTCTGCCGAATCCTATGCTCATCCTGCTAGACCTGTACAAAACGGTTTATTGGCTTTAACTTTTGCTGCTCTCTCTTCACAAGACAAAGAAATGCGGCAATCAGCAGGTTGTGTGCAATTACGTTATCGTCATCACTTTGAAAATAGTAAATTCTTTGAGAAACCTTTATGGATACAAACCTATGAAAATTTGCAGTCGGGACTTAATGATTTAAGAAATTCCTGGATGAAACATAAATCTAATTCGGGTACACCCAGAGTACCCTATATTTCAGGATTATTTGTGGCCAAAACATTTAATCTTACCACCGATCCCACACATTTGCTATACAAACAACTTACCATGTATTTAAGACTCAAATCGAGTTTTAATTTCCAATGTATACCCGAATTCAATGTGTTATTCTATTCCCCCGAAGTAGAGCATCAAGAATTTCGACAATTCATAGTAGAAATTATAAAACATGGCGTAAAATCCAGCTCAGATTTGTTTTTACTTGTCTCCACCAACACATTTAAAGTTTTAATGGGTTTCTATGGCAGTACCATGTCTACTTTGGAATTAAACTTACAAATACTATCGGTATTTTCCACGTGTGTTAAAATACCCGCCTCCTCTAAAATCATGATTGAACATATAGGCATTATACCCTGGTTAAGTTCCATTATTACCTCCATAGAATTCTATCAATTTGATGTTATTGAAGGACTCATTAGCATAATAAATAATCTTTGGTATGCCGTCAAAGCCAATGAAAAAGAGTTCCACAACTTTTCCCACATTTCGTTAGAAATACACAGATTAATTTTACAACTTTTACCTTTAATATCGCCACGTATATCCATCAACAATTTTGCTAAATTAATGAATATTTTCAATAAAACCTCACAACATTCATCGCAATATTTGGCCCTTACACCAGAACAATTACAAAAAATTTTATCATGTGCTGAAAAACATTTTGACTCTTTAGTTTTGCCTTTGTTATCTATTTATGATAATGGCGGCATGGGTTGTTCTTCCATGCAGGATTATTGTAAGGATCTTTATGACCAACATGTGGATAATAAGGCCATATTGGCTTTATCTAGTTTAAGATCGTACATTATTTCATGGTGGTCTAGCCATAATGTTAACGAAGATATTGTCTTTGCTAATGATACATTAGTGGAATGTTAATTTTCTAACAATTGTTAGGTTATTTACGATATAATAAATAAAGTTTTATATTATTCTATTTTAATAGTGTAAAGTTTTTGAAACAATTTATTAATAAATGTTGATTTTATAAAAAATAATAATAATAATGAAAATGATTTTTATTAAAAAAGGACATATTTTTTTAATAGAACTTAATTAATTCATGCTATATATTATCCCAAATTTAATGCAAAATTTTGATTTTTTTTGTTTTTGAAAATTTCTCCCGTAATAAAATCCCTTTTAAGGGAATTTGCTAACTTTTTGTAAAAATTTCAAAATTATTGATAATTTTTCTTAAATATAAAATGCTGCTTAATGTAAAATTTTCATTTTAACATTTATTACTATAAATTAAATTTTGACTATTTAATTTTCAATGCAAATTTTAAATATTTTTCCTTTAAAGGAAATTTTTGTTTTTAAATTATAGTTAAAAATATATATTATATAATACGAGCTGATTGACCCGGCGTTGCGCGGTATTAATTGAATAATAATATAAATTAAAATTATTTTTTTTAATGAAAAATTCTTCTACAGTAAAGGATGTTTCAACATGACATGAAATCCGTTTTGACATGGAATCACTGATTTCGAAATTCTTTAAAAATATAATAAACCATCATATGAATGAAAAAGTACCACAATGTCACCTAATGAATTTTCATAGTTTAGGACCATGTATCTAAATTAAAAATTATTGAAAATTCAAAAAGTACCATCAGAACAAGAAGGTACCATAAAATCTTCTTTTATGGATTCACATTCATTTAGGACTACATATTATTAATTTCATCATAAAAAAATCAAAAAGTACCATTAGAAGAACAATAAAGCACCATAAAGACCGCTCTTGTGATTTTTCCCCATTTCATGTTTCTAAGTTAAATATTACAGGAAATTCAAACAGTACCATTAGAGAACAAAAAAAGTACCACAAAGTCCCCTCATATGAATTCTCATTCACTTAGGACTACATAACCATAATTTCAAGTTTTTTAGGTTCAATAATTTAAGAAAAGTCTAAAGGTACAATTCAAATAACAAAAAAGTACCACAAAGACTCCTCTTATGAATTCCCATTAACTAAGGACCACATGTCCTTAATTTCATGTTTCTAGGTTCATAATTTTAGAAAATTCAAAAAGTACCATTAAAATAACAAAAAAGTACCATAAAATCCCCTCTTATGAATTATCATTAACTAAGGACCACAAAGACCCCTTTTGTGGATTTTTTTCAACATCGAACAATGCGTATTCAATTTAATGTTTCTAGGTTAAATAGTACAGAAATTCCAAAAAAGTACCATTAGAAGAACAAAAAGTACCAAAAAGTCCCTTCACTTGAATTCTTATTCATAGGACCATATATCTTTAAGTACCACAAATTCCACTCTTGTGAATTCTTATCCACAAAGGGCTATATTTTCTTAATTTCAAGTTTCTATGTTTAATGTAATTGAAAATTCATTATTAAGTTTGAATAAAATTCAATTTCCCGCTTTTACCATTTTTTTTGGTACTTTTTTTCATCCATAGATGTATCAAAAATTGTATTACAATAAATTTTTAAATTGTAGTAGTAGTATCCCATATTAAAATCCTCATATGAATATTTCAATAAATATAAAAAAA
>MINK01001939.1:0-12436 GCA_001735545.1 Phormia regina
TTTGCAAAAAAAAAAAAAAAAAAAAAAAACTTGCATATGATCTGGTAAATGATAACACTACGTAAGTGTATTATTTTTGTACATAACCTCTGAACAAATTTTACATAATTTTTAATTTTAATTGAAAGTAATTGAAGCAACATTTTTACACATGTAAATACATTTAAAAAAAAGTCATCTTCTGTTGGCAATGAAGTTTTCAGAGGTAACATAAAATCTTCTACTATTAACCAAAAATTTTCTATTATATTTACAGAAAAATTCGAGCCGACAAAATATATGGGAAACAATAACAAAATTTTAAATTTATTTGTTGTTCTCCATATAAATTCTCGACTTGGGCAGGCTGTTAAAGTAAAATTAAAGAAAATATTTTCAAAAAAACTCATTAAAAGAGTTTCCAACGTAATTTAAAACGTTTTTGTAAAAGCTTGTTTTAGGTATGATTTTATTAATTGAGATCATTGAAATTTTTAATAATTTTTAACAAAATTTAAAGCATCATTTTTATTTTAATCTCTAAAAGAACATTTACTCTAATGATGATATTTTTGAAATGATATTTTCCTCTAAAAGCGCAATTATATACATACATATCTATGTATAAAGTTTTAAAAGCATTTGATTTACTAACAAATATTTAAATATGTAGGTTTAGACTGGGGAGCATTCGCCACTTTTTTTTGCTTAAAATGCTATATCATGAATACGGTTCACGATATCAATAAACTTTTGATATATTGGCTTATATTTTAGTCCTTTTGATCCTGACTACCTTCATTTTAACTTAATATTTTATTAAATTTGCGAAAGACGTCAAAGTTAACACCTTCCTATGGGGTAGATTTGTCTAGTAATGGGAACAGTATCGTTTTCCTGTATATGATGTTCTTTACTTTATATTAATATAACATTTAAAATCTTTAATTGAATTTTATGTAAAATAAATCAAAATTCAATTAACAATCGGTCCACCAGAAGTTAGGTTGATGTACCTTAGGAGGAAATTTGCCCACAAGCGATTTTTCACTCTTTAAAGGAATTTATTAATTATATACTGGTACTTTCCTATCTGTAATATATTAAAAATCCTTGATCAATTCCATAAAATATTTTAAAGTTATCACAGAAAACGTCCAATTATAAATATTAAGAAGAGTGTTGAGGCGCGGAAATAAAGGAAATTTTCCTCCTCAAAATAAAATTATTTAAAGAAAAATCTGTACTAAATCATACAATTTAAGGAAATAGTTAAGAAAATCAGACTATTTTGTTCCCCCAAAAGTTTGAGTTGGATCCGCGCCTGGAACAAAAGTATGTAGAAATGTTTAAATAGAAGGAAGATCTGTGATAGAGGAAAATGTTATTAAATTAAGTTATAAAACTTCGTTTTCAAGATAATTTGCAAAACAAACAACCAGCTTATATACTTATATAAGGTTAATACTGACACAGCTAATAGCTCTAGAAGATCCAGCTAAAAGCTGTTAGAATTCCATGAGAACTCTGAGTAAATTTAATTTATAGGTTTTAGAAAAACCCTATTTGTAAGAAATATTTCCTCTAAAAGCTGCCACATAAACCGGGTGTCAAAGGTTTGTGTGGCAACTTCTAGAGTGTTATTTTTTTTTTTTTTTTTGCTTTTAATGGCTTTTAAAGTGCCAGGTTAGTTAAAAAAGGTAACTAAGTTGGGGACCCCAAAAATTTACAATACAAAAAAAAGACGAAAAACAATATTTCGTAGAAATGGCACAGAAATTGTTTTTTTTATGGATTGTAATGATTTGTTTACAATGTAACAATATTTTTTTAAAATGAAACAGTGATTGGTTTTGAAGAAGTAGAGAATAGCAACTGTCAAAAAAATAGTATCAAAATAGTTTCCATAGTTCCGTAGAACAATTGGGAAAACAATGGTCCTGAAAATGTCATAATTGTGTCATAAATACCATTAATAAAATTAAAGGATCTTTGGAGATATATAAAGTTGGAAATATATAAATATCCCAGACAAAAATGAGCGTATTGTCAATTGTCCCTTTACTGATTGCCCGGGTTCACACACAGAAATTTTTCTTGTCGAAATTTTGAATTTATAGAAGAGAGAGAAGAAGGGAATACTAAATTTTTACATTCTCTTTACCTCTTTCGTCTACAGAAAGTCAGAATTGCGACAAGAAAAATTGCTGTATGTGAACACCGACATTCTTGTTTAAGCGAAAAAAAAAACGATAAGCTAAAATAAAAAATTCAACTGGCACATTGTAACTAGTATGCGTACAGAAGTTAAACTTTGTAGCCTATTGTGTAAAAAAGGTGAATTAAAGTGACTATTCACGTAGCTAATAAAGTGACTAGTGGTACTCTAATGTGTGCAGCAGACTGCAGATATATAATTTGAATATCTTTCAGTTTTCGTAGATTGAACTTCTTAGATTTTGTTTTGGTTGCAACTTTTTTAGATTATACCTAATGGGTGATGGATGTTTCGATAAAGAAAGATCAAACAAACACGTTTGATTACCATTATTTGCATATACAAATATAAAATAATTATTTAAAGTAATTTATTAATTTATATCGATCAAAAATTCTTAAAATCTCACATATATGAGGCGCCGATATGATCCTAAAAGCGGCGCCATTTATTATACATTAGCTTAGTAGTCTGAATGTCAAATAAATTTGATATGTTAATGAAAAATGTAAAATATTAAAAAATTATATTTTATTATTATATATTTCATTCACAACATAATATAATTACAGACCTAACATAATTTAAAACAAATTGACGGACCTCTAATATTTAAATTTGCCCGTAATCAACCTAAAGACAAATATTAAAATCTAATGCAAACCTTTTAATTTTTAAACTTCATGTCATATTAAAAAAAAACATGATGAAGGAAATGAAACTAATAAAATATTAAATTAAAATTTATTTTGTCAAGAAATAACAAACCTTACCTTAATTATTTAAATTTTTTTCTTTTTTTGAGATTAAAAATATATATTTTTGTTAATGACAATTTTTCAAATTTATTTTAAGTTGAATGTATTTTAGCAATGCTGCTTTTAAATGTCGTAGACGTAGTTGTTGTTTTTATTGGATTTGATGATTTTTGCATAATTTGCCAAAAAGAAAATCAACGTTGAAATCAAATATGTTTTCTTATTTTTATTTTTATTATTATTATTTTGTTTAGTATGTTGTGTGTATCTTTTTCTTTTAATTGAGAAAAAAGAAAAACACAAAATTTTAATTCAAAAAGAGAGGGAACAATATTTAAGATGCAAAAACAAACTTGTATTAGTAGTTTGATTGATTCAATTCAAATTGTTGCTGCGTTTTTGACGTCACAAAAGATAAAACTACACAATTGAAAAATAAAAAGAATTCATTAATTTTTTATGCTATTTTTATTTTTCTTTATTAAATAAAATTCAATGAATTTTTTTCGCACAGCGAATTTGTGATTGCTTTTAAAAAACACTTCACCGTTTTTAGTTTAATTTTCAATTATTTTCTATTCGTTGTTTTTTTTTCTTTTTTGCTTCTAATTAAAGACAATCACTTTTTAGGTTTTTTACGTTGTCTTCGATTTTTTAATATTTTGTTATTTATTCCACTCCACTTTTTAGTTTAGTTTTCTGATTTGAGATGTTTTTTTTTTTTTCTTAAATTTTTTCACTCAAGGTCTTGTATATACTTTTTTTAATTGTTTTTTGCCTTTTTCCATTAATCTTTGTACACCACTCTTATTTTTTTATTATTTTTTTGCTTTTCTTTAGCACAATTTTATAATTGGTTTTAGTTGAAAATACAATTTGATTTGTTTTTCCACAATTACTTTTTCAATTCAACTCTTTTTTTATATTTTTTTGTTGGTTTTTAATTATTTTTCTTTTTTTTTATTCAATTTACTTGACACAGACATGAAGGAATTTCACTGGCAAAGCGTAATTTCGAATAATTATTAGAAAATGGATTTTTTTCACTTCGTCATTCTATTCGTAGTTCTTCGTTGTTTGTCGGTATCGCCATTTTCGTTGTGTTTTTTGTCGTTTTCTTCGTTCAGTTCGCGCCAGTTTTTTCTCTTTCTGTTTGCTTTTTCATTTGTGCGTATGTTGTGTGCAGTTATCTCTTTCTTTCATCATTCTTTTGTGCCATTATCGATTTCAATTTAGGAGTTGCCAGACGATAGTTTTTTAATAATATGTTTCTTTAATGGGAATATTTTTTCTCCCTTAAAAGAGGGATTTAATGACACTGGATTTTCAAACAAGTTTTATAGCGTTTTAGAAGTATTTTGAATTGTGATTAAATTAATGTACAAAATTGTATACAATTTAGAACAACATTTAAATAAATATTCATTAAATTCTTAAAGGAAAAAAATTGCAGATTAGAAAAATCACCAAACTACCGAAATTTACAACAAAAAAATATTTTCCAAAAAGCTTATACAGAGTTTGAAAGGAGAAGTTGCCTAAGCCGCAGCCCTGCTACACATGAAAAAAGTGTTTTTATTTCAATTGGGCTTTATAATGACACAAAGAAGTATAGATAAATATCAAAATTGGTCATTAGTATTCGAAATCGTAAATAGATGTGGTGTGAATCTATAGAAAACTTGATAGAAAGCAAACATGGCACACCAATAAAGTTCTTTTTATTTTATAAAAATTTTTTAAATTGTCAAATTTAAAATTCGATCCATTATATTCATTTATATTTGTTTTCATAAACATTAGCATTTTTTAGAAACAATTGAGAATAATAAGGCGGAAGGATAAGTATATCCAATAAAATGTTTTTGACAGTTTCTCTGATGTACGATTTTCAAAAAGCACTAAAATTTTTTTTTTTTTTTTATTTCATTATTTTCAGTGATAATGATGACAAAGGAAAGTGTAAGAAAATGATCATGATATATGTGCATGCAAGATATATGTATGTGTGTAATTAAAGGAAAACATTTTTTATATTTTCATAAAATAGATATAATAAATTTGAAATTCGGAAATTATTAATGTATATTCTATTAACTATCAAAAGTTTAATTTCTATATTTTACCCTTAGTCTACACGTATTTAAATTGTACGTGTGGACCAATAGGAAATATATTTCGCAATAAATGTTTAAAATGGAAATAAAAATATCTCCGTTGAGACGCAGATTTATATATCCAAAAAGTGTTTCCCCTCCTATTTAATTGAAAATATTCGCCTAAAGTTACTACATCTCAAACTTGCCCATGGCAAGCAAATTATAAGGCTGGCAACTACAATCTCTAAATACACATGCACACATATAGCTTTGTCTCTTTCTTACACTAAAACAAATTGTTGAATGAAAAACGCGAAAAGAAAAGAGAAGAATTTTCTGGTCCTTTTGCTATTTTTGGACTTTAGCTGTTTTTTTTTCTTCTGCTGATTCTTTTGTCGTCTCACTAAATTCTATTGTTTTTTTTTGCTTTTCTATAGTAGTTTCTTAAAGTTGTTTTTTTCGTCTTTTCCACTTCTTTTGTGTTTTATTGTGATAGGCCCATATGAAGACAATTCTTCTTTTTGCATAATTTCTCTTACAGCAAACAATGAAAACCAAGAAAAAAAATAAGAAGATAATAATAAAAATAATAAACGGGAATAAAAGACCGACAGACAAGAAAAAATAATAGTATTAATGAATTATGAATTGTTTGGTGGTGGGTGTTGAGGCAAAGAGAATAGTTTTCCAAATAAATTGGCAATTTAAAATAAATTAAAAAATTTGTTTGCAAAATAAATTGGCACAGGGGTGATTCGGTGTAAAAATAATAAAATAAATTTATTTTTAAAGGGTAATAGAGAAAATAAATTGAATTTATTAAAATATAAATTGTCTAGCAAGCAAAAATGTACAAAAAGTAAATAAAGCAGGATCATCATGTATTTTTATTTTTGTGAAATGTAAGCAAACACTATGTGTAATTTTAATTTAACAATAAATGAAGAAGAAAATAAAAATTGCAAAATTATACAAAAAAAAGTGGGTTACACAAGTATGCAAAAGTGTATAGTGTGATTGAGTGGGGTCTTTGGCACTTAATTGCATGCAAAGTTATTTTTATATACACATACCAGAGTGGTATGTGGCACATGCGAAGGCAGTCTACAAAGAACAAGAATGCTGCAGATAGACAATTTTATTTGTAAAAAAAAAATATCGAAAAGTTTAAAGCTTATCTATGAACTGCTTAACGAATAATATTTTGATAGTTTTATTTTTTTCTTTATATTTTCAGTCTGTCTTCGTACATATACATAGATGTGCATTTTTTCTTGCTGCACATATACACACATTTACGTGGTAACAGTGTTATGCAAAATGAAAGTGCAAATAATGTATTTTTAATTTTATTTATTACATTTACCACTTCAAAAAAAAACCTCTCACTTGTAGTTTTAAATTCTCCCCCTTAAAATAAACGCGTCACAATTTAACTAATCTGGTAGCTCTACATAGAGTTGAAGTTACAAATGCCACTTCGCCGCTTTTTATTTTGCAAAAAATTATTTAAACAAGTATAAATTTTTAACTTTTGTTTTTGTTTCAATTTTCTTATATAAAACACCAAAATCCAAGTAATAATTATCTATTAATTAAACAACAGCAAAGATAAAAGATTAAAAAAGCAACCAGAAACGGTAATAAACGAAGATATACAAACGAAACGGCTGATAAATTTTTTAAAACACACTATACATAGACTGACAGACACACCATACTTCACAATAAAACACAATAAAAACGGTGGGCAACGACGACAAACGACGATGAATTACCAGCATGAGACGAAGCAACAATACAATTCATTTTTTTTCTTTCGTTTTTATTAATTTTAGTTTGTGTGTGTTTAGCAGTCTACATAATAAAAAAAAAAACTAAAGCACAAAAGCAAATGGCGGCTTAAAATTTTTAATTGAAAAAAAAATTATAAATTTTGTTAACAGAATTTATCTTTCATTTCTCATAACGATTTGCCGCTTTTTTATTTTTTTTTTGCTTAATTTTTTTTCTTTTTTGCTATGGCTCTTGTATGTGTGTTTCTGTTTTTTTTTCTTAATTTCTTGATTTTTCTTACAATTTCACACTCCTCGTTTTACTTTGAGTAATTCTCCGCTTTTATACTGTGTGGTTGATTTTTATTGGGATTTTCTTTTGCGACTGAAACGAATTATTTTCAATTCTTTATCGTGTTCATGCAGTAATCATGATTTCCGTTTTGTGTTTCGTTTCGATTTTATTTCGTATTTTTTCTATTTACTTTTTGACATTTCCAATAAGACAATTGGGTAAAAAAAAAGCATTGCCAGATGGTAGTGTTGATGTTGGATGATTTGTAACGGTATTTTGTTGGGTTTTGAAAAACAAATATCTAAAGGTCAATAACGATAACAAATGTAAACTTTTTTTTAGGTGAATTAAAAATTTTAATTTAAATTAAAAACATTTTCCACTGGACTCAAAGACTTTCTCCTGTCTCTGTATATCGAACTTTGGCTTCGCTGAATAAGCTTTTTTGAAATTGTTACAAATTTTCCCTTCAATGATTTAATAAATAAGGTCATATTATATGTCATTAAAAAGGTATTTAATAGCAAAATTAATATGGAATAATTTTAATCGCATGTATACTAATCTGGATATCTGGACGCTCACAACTTGTATTCGAACATAGTGTCTACATTAGATACTTTTTTATCAATTAGGCATCTTCACGTGACATAAAATATTTAACATTAACACTAACATCATGTTACTGATAAATGTAGGTCGTTTGATGTTAATATTAATTTTTTCGATGTATAAACACGATTGTTAAAGCAAATGTTAAAAGAAACATGTTTAAACATCGAAAAATTTAATATTAACTTCTAAATGAACGATCTACATTTATCATTAACATGATGTTAGTGTTAATGTTAAATATTTTATATTACGTGAAGACGACTAGTTAAAGAAAGCAGCAAAATAATTTGTCTAGTTGATAAACTTTTTGCAGCGATTTTTTACGCAGATTTAGTATATTGAATTAAAAAGTTGTCAACATTGTTCTTATTGCTGCTACGTAAAAACGTAGAGTAACCTAATTTGATTAGGTTACTATGCTACATTTACATTTTTGAGCATACATTTTTATACATATTCTCAAAAGTAAAATATTTGCTATATTTGCTATTATTACGATCGAGATCATCCGAAACGTACATCACTGTTTTTGTGAGCTTTCCCATCTGCGTTTTCATTTCGCTCCATCGAATTTTTTCCGCCGGTTTCAATCGGTGTCTGCTCGTGTATAAACTTTATCGATTTTATCAGCGGCCAGATCTAAGGGAATTATTCCTGCACTCTTAAACAGCACTGTGGAAATACACAAAACACATTTTTTCGAGATGTATTTCTAATATATCATAACTATATTAGAGGTTCATATTGCAACACTGACGTTGTTACTCTAGAATTGTGTATCGTTTGGCTTTGCTTCAGTTTGCTTCAGTTCTTTTCTACGCGTATTCTATATGATTCTTAACGCTAAGTCTTTTGTTGATCATAACTCCCAGATTTATCGCGAAATCTGCAGTGACTTCGAAAAAATAAAAACCCTCATGAAAAATCTGTACTAAATCATAGAATTTAAGGAAATAGTTAAGAAAATCGTTTTATTTGCCTCCCCCAAACGTTTGAGCTGGATCCGCGCCTGACACCATGTATCCATATTAACTGAAAAACATCGTGCCGCAGAAGTTATGTTTCATTTTGTAACTCTGTAAAATTAAATTAATATTCTTTTAAAGTTTTCATTTTATTGAAACTACATAAATAAATAGTGCAAATCGTTGATATCAGTCTAATAATGTTATAATAATTATAAAATTACAAATATATAGTAAATAAATAGTAAGTATCTGAAGAAACTTTAAAACCTTCATACCCATTACATACTATTATTGTTGTCTTTACTGATGTTCTACATAGTTAATGTTGTTTTTATATTGTAAATAGAAACAATAAAATTTCACCAGCCACCGCTACACGTCTCTTCAATATTTACTTGCAAATGTGAGGAAAGTTGTGATGCGTGTAAATTGCGGAAACGTGAGTTCGTTAAATAATATTTGTATTATTTTCTTTTTTTTACATTTTAAACATAAAAAACATTGCAACTTTAAATATACGCGAATTCGAAGACTTCAATTACAGACAAAACACTCAAAAAGATTTCAAATGAATGTGAATTTTTATAAGTAGGTAGATAGAATGAACAAGGATATTTTTATATTTAAAATAATTATACATCAGTTTTGTTTAAAATATCCTTATATATACATTAGTAGTTGAAATAATATTCTGATGTTGCAAATATTGTGTTGACATTTTTCAGGAAAATTTAGTTTGCTTATTTCAGATGATTAGTTACTATATATATGTATGCAAACTTTTGTGATAGGTAAAATGTTCATATTAATCAACCCTCGTATATGTTGTAACATAAGCTATACAAATAGTGTCACACATAATGAAAAACAACGCAAACACACATGTTATAAGGTAAATGCAGGTTAATGTCTTTTAGCAGCTGATTAAATAAAATTTAAATAATTGAATTAAAAATACCAAAAGCAACAAAAATAAAAGAAAGTAGATATAAACGTACATTCGAGTACATTGCATGTAACTTAAATGTTTTTTACCAGCCATACAGAAAATGAAAGTTATTATAAGTTTGTCATTCCGTCCAAAATATATATCAAAATATTCGTCTAAAGTTCTCTAGTTCATATTTCTTCGTTAATATATCTTAAACAAATGCAAGTGCAATAACAATTTTTTTTTAGAAATCATTAAAGGATTTAATAATGTAATCTTGGGCATGACCCTCCCAGTTTACCGACCACTTTTTACATAGAAAATTCCAAATTTTTTTCGTGACAACAAAATTTTGTACGAAAAGTTTGAGGGCCAATATAAAATGGGCGTGGTCCTCCCACTTTACCGCCCACCTCCAATATTAAGAAAAAATCAAAACAAATTTTACAAATAAAATATGGACGTGGTCCGCTCACTTTACGCCCACCTCCCATATAAGGTGAAATTTCAACGAAATTTTATTCAAATAAGTCAAGGACCAATATAGTCTCGACAACAACGATTATAGGCAAAATACTAAAAACACAAGGTGTTCTTTGAAGCTTCAATTTGTAAAGTTTTAATTTTTTTATTAATTTTTTTTCTCATTTTTTAAACCGTAATTTTTCCGATAGCTTAAAGTAAAATATTTAACCTAAACTTAAATACCGGTGCAGAGGGATAATTGTTAACCGGTATTTTTTAACAAAGTAATAATTTCGGTAAATTTTCATTTCGTGCGTATGGAGAAAAATTTTAAAAAAATCTAAGTTGGGATGAAAATTAAATACCGAAAATTAAATACCGATACTTTTCATTTTACATCAACGATATTTTCTACAATTAGTTCAAAGAACATATAAACATCTCTTTCGAAAATTACTTTAACGTGAAATAACATTTTTATAGGTATTATTGACAATTGCTCCATATGAGACCCAATTTCGTGAATTTTCAAGTATAGGTATCTATTGGTACACATAGGCATTGGTGTAGGGCAGAAGTTCTCACAAGATCTTGCATCCCGGCTTCCTTTTGACATTACAATGGAATCGCGACCCACTAGAATTTTAAAAATCATATAAAATGTTTTTTAAAAATAATTAAAAATTTATATTACTTAAGATAAGCTAATGCGTCCAAAAAAATTATTCTTTGTTTTAATGAACTAAAAAAACGCGAATGAATTTCACTATATTTCAACCGAAATGCTTTTAAATATTTTGATTCAAAATTATATTGGACAAATTGGTTGTATTTTATTTTTATAGCGTAGATTTTATAGTCGAAAATGTGAACAGGCATATCACTTTATGAATGTATACTCCATGAAGATCACAATCATGAATTTTAATCAAAATAACAGATATTTTCTTTTTTAATAGATTTTCAGGCTTTTTTTATTATCTTTGCGACCCCCGAGTTTTCTGTTGTTTTTTAAGGAAATATCTGATCTTTTTCAGAATTATTCTAATTAAAGATTTTATTTTGTTTTTGGGTCGAAAAAGTCCACCTATTTTAAAACTTGCTTTCATTTTATTTTATTTATATTTTATTTTTTTAATATCTTTAAATTTCACGGAGTTAGAGACAATTTGATAGCTCAGCTTTTTTTGCTATGTACATTCTTTTTATACGTCTCAAGGCTAGAGCAATTAACTTTTTTTATATCAAAATCTCTTCTAGCTTGTCTGAGTCCCACAGCATAAAGATATAATTTTTCTCACTATCTGCTTTCCATTCATGATACAAGAACCTATATTTTGTAACGTGACTGCTTTTCTAGCGATTGTTTTATATGACTGATATAAGATTTCTTGAAAAAATTTAATTATATATTTAGTATTTTTTTTTCAATTTTAAGTAAAACTAATTTATCTATTACATGAAACTTTCCACAAGGCTAATGGTGTAAGGTATCATTACAAATTCACTTATGAATACACAAACCATACAAAACTGAACTACGCTAATGTATACTGCTACTATTTTAACACCTTTAATGTACAGTATTGTTTATTTTATTCTTCTTTCTTGTGTTATTGTATCTATTTTACATTATTTTGCATCCATAGACAATCGAACTTAAAGCTTCCGACTACTTTTATATTCGTAGCTTTTGAAACTCAGAGCCATCGTATTCTTTTGAGTCCGAAGTAGTTTACATTCGTAGTTTCCCGAACTCAAAGCTCCTGAATTAGTTTGAGTGCGAAGTAGTTCACATTCGCAATTTGACGAACTCAGAGCACCCGCATTATTTTGAGTCCAAAGTAATTATTTTTTTGTATGCAACTTTCCTCATACCATCGTAGGCAATTGTAACACTTCAATGTTCCAACGTACCCTCTTATAACACCGGAATATCCGAAACACCTCGTATCATTAAGTAGTTTAAGTTTTAATACTTTTAAATACTTGTGTTTTTATTTTCAAAGGAAGCGGACTTTTGAAATGAACCTGGTCAGACTGAAAACTGAACTTACAATGAGGATAATAACCAATAAAATCCTATTACTAAAACTATAAATTTTTCACGCAATTTTTCATGCGCAGTGTTTATATAATTTTCAAATAAAAAATAAAATATTATATTGTTCCTCCGTCAGAAATATGAAAAAATGGAAAAACGCCAAAAAATTCCTATTTTTGTTCTGATTTAGCAAACGAAACAATAATGTCAGGACCAAAATTTTGGAAGCGGTAATACATTTTTATTTAAGGTGAAATTATTATTTTTCATTTAGGAACCACCCTAATAT
>MINK01001941.1:0-10381 GCA_001735545.1 Phormia regina
TATATCTAAAATTGCGACCTGTACTTTGCGCACAAGCTTTACATGGACAGCCAGCCAGCCAACCAGACGGACGGACATCGTTCAATCGACTCAAAAAGTGATTCTTAGTTGAACGGTATACTTTAAAGTGGGTATAGGAAAATTGTTTCTCTGCGTAACAATATTTGCACAAACACATAATACCCCAACCACCTTTGGTGGTGTAAGGTATAATAAAACAAAAAACGAAAAAAAAAAAATTGTCGTCAATGAGTATTGAACTTGGGACCCTATAAACTAGTCGTTTTTAATGACTACCGTCTTACTCAGTAAACCATCTCTCACCTAATATTTAAAGCTAAAAAACTTGTTTTAGCATAAAATCTATTTTTAAAACATTTTGTTAAAAAGACGAATAGCATCAGAATGGGGTTGAACCGGCAACCTTCTGGTTGCTAATCCTGCGCTCTAGACAACTGATCCACGGGATTGTAACTTACTCTACAATTATACTATTAAGTACTTATTTATGTAATCTAGAGAAGGCAAATAATAATGATGCCTACTTTCTAGGAAAGTACTTTAATAAGTAGATGTCATTACCGAAACTAAAAAAGTTTTTGCTGGGCAAGTCCAAACGTTTTTGAATTTAAAGAACTTGCGGAAAAAATATCCTTATTCTTTTTTCTCCAAATTAAAATTTTCTTTAAAAACATTTAAAAATTTGAAACTTTTCTGAAAGGTATCTCCACAGAGGCGAAAAAATAAAAAGCCAATAATTCAAAATAAATATTTTTTATGAACCGGCACTCAGGAGATGGCCCATACTTATGCAGTGCATTGTAGATTATGAGAGGAAGAATAGAGGGAGTAGTGTTTATGGATATTAGACTTGATACCCTAAGTTGCAAGTGACTGGAAATACCTCAGCAGGGAGTTTGTTTTATATGTGCGTACCGTACGGCAAAACGAAAGAATTTTTTCTGTATAAAGTTTCGTGCGATCAACTGGCCAATTGTGTTGAGGACAGGATATCTGATATCATCACAACTCATGCCATTGTAATATCGATAGAACTAAGGGATAAAGCCCACATTGCGACGTTGTTCTAGTAAATAATTAGATACCAAATTGTACGCATTCGAGAAGGTCAAAATAACCACATTTTAGGCCGTATTTAGTTAGTATAAATAGTTAGAATGTCAGATGGAGTAAAGTATATTTTACATCGTTTCAGAAAACAATGCAGCTGAATGCTTCTTTCGACACTTGAAAAATGTGTTCCAACCTGCCGATGAATGTGCTCAGATATCACACTACATTATCATGCCAAGAACATTAAAAGCTTCACATTCCTTTATATTTATACCAACCATAAATACAGATGAAACAATATGATCTGCTATGCTTTTGTGTAATAACATACAACACTGAGTTTTACGAGTGTTAAAGCCGTCTCTATTTGCTCGTCTCTATTCAGAAATTATTATGTGATCACGGTTAAGCCTATCATACATATTTTGTCTTATTGACCCAATCTCAAACGGACTTGGTCTATAATTGCTTGAGTATGATGGGCATATGTTGCTGTCATCTGCAAAAGAGTAGATAGAATTGAGGGTTCGATAAAGAAGATCGTTGAGAAAGATAAGAAATAGATTAGGGGAAAGAATGAAACCTTGCGGTACACTTGAATTGATGTAGAACATCATTACATCTATTACAACTCGTATAGTACGATTTCTGTGAAAGTTCGATATAATTCGAGAAAAGTGATAAGAGTACACCATGCCACACTCCATCAAACGCTTTAACGCCAAAATGGTTAATGGAGCGACATTATCTTTCTAATAAAAATGTTAATAAGTCTACCGTAGAACGACATTTACGAAATCTATACTACCATGACTTTGGAGATCGTCGAACAAGAAGCTATTTGAAGATAAAATGGTCTGATCAAATTAAAATGTATGGAAGAGTTATAGAGGAGGACCAACGCTTTCCGAAATGTTATCTTGTTGTCACCCTTTGATAACACAAGATAAGCTATAGGGTGTTAAAGTTGTTTACCTCGATTATATTAACCTAAATAAGTTTAAAAGAATGAAATTTATATGAAGACAATACATTATAAAACTAAAATGTTACGTATACACACATATGGAAATACGGACCAAAATAGTTAATTTTGCAACTTTTGACGTGACTTGGTAGTTTTGAGGCCATTATATTACAATTATTAAACGACCTATAACAACATGTTATATATCGTTGAATTGCTAAATAAATCTATTTTTATATTCTTTTAATATTTTGTAATATTTGCAAAATGAGAGCAGTTGTGTTAAAAAAGAGTGTTTTCTTTTGATTTTTAGCTTTTCCTTAAACAAAAAATATTATTTTTGAAAAAATAACAAAAATAGGTTATTGAAGCTATTTTATTGATTTTTTGAGGAATGATAGCTTGATTTGTGTTTTATACATTACATAATAAATAATATTAAAAATATTACTCTGATATGCTTTTAATAAGCTTTTAAAAATAGTCGTTTAAAAAACTGACTTTTTTATATAAAATCTCTACACCTGCATTCGTTTTTGGCCGGGCAGGAAGAAATTTAGTGTCAAATCATTTTAAATTTATTTCTTTAAAAAATATGGGCACCAAAGTTAAAAAAGCTCGCGTGACATTTTTTTTATTAATCAATAAAAATGAAACCATTTTTTTTAAATTGACAATTTTCGGTCAATGCTGGATGTAGGCTGCAAACTTAAATCAATTTAAAATTTCTTTATTAACCATTTGTGAAGACTTATCTTTTGAAATGCATAAAGGAAAAAAAAATTTATCAACGGAACTTTGAGAAAAAAGTGAAAGAATTGTATTATATTTTTGTAAAAAAATAGCCATTTTTCATGCCAATTTCAGAGTGCTGACTTTAAATATTTTTCACGTCTATATGAATTGTGATAATCCAAAAATTCTTTCAGCATATTATTTTGAAATATGAAGCAAATTACGGAATATTTTTTAAAAATTTTTACCTCATATATATCCGGGCTTATTCCCGAAAAACGAAAGAATATCGAGTCAAAAAATAAAAAATTCCAAATTCAAGCGTAAATATCTTTTTAACTGTAAGAGATAACTTAGGTGAGTACTCTTATTTTCTCTTTATCTTGCCAAGCTCTTTCCAGGACATCATTTGTACAACTTACGATTTTTTAACTTTTTTATACTCGAGGTAGTCAATTTTGACACCCTGTAGCTTATCTTGTGTTATCACAGGGTGACTACGAGATTATTTTTCGAAAAGCTTATTTCCTCTTCTATAACTCGTCCATACAATTCAATTTGATCCAACCAGTAGTTTAGGAGATTCAGATTTATTACCAACAAATTTACGTTTCACCGCACTGTGAGACGGACGGACGGATGGATGTTGCTGTAAGGAATAGCAATGTACTCTACTAGATATTGCTGTTTCTGCTTATCTCTGTACCGCACTCAATAATTGTGGAATCCCTATTTTAAATTATTCGCTTCGTTTTTGCTTATAATTTTGAAATACATTCCATATTGACATCAGCCTACGAAGTTTAAATGATTTGGGAATTTTGAAATTCATTCATATTTCAAGAATTTAATAAATCTTTGTCATAATATTTTTTCTGTTAAAGATAAAATTTTAAAGTTTAGTTTCCCTGACTTCTACTAACTTTTTTTTTGCACCATCTTTGATAATAATCTTTTTGAAGTTTTAACTTTGTTTGTTTCGTCCTGGAATATGACGTTGTTTTTGTTTGTTTTATTTTCTAATAAAATGCCATAAATGCCTAGTTAATGTTTACTAACAACTTGTCTGCCACATTCCTCTAAAGTTAACAAAAAATAGAAAGAAAAAAATTAAAATTTTTCTATTTTTAATATTAAAAAAAGATATTAATAAAACAAGAAAGAAAAAATCTCATCAAAACCCACATACTAATCAGTAGACTTTTTTTTATTCCTCAAACTTAACAATCTAGTCTAGCTTTGCTAAAAATAAAAATAATCCCCCATTTTCATTTTAACATCTACCCGCCGCCCCCTTGCTACACATAAATTTCTAACATCTTCTTGATTTATTTCCTGACTTTGATTTCATAAATGTCTCTGCCCTTATCCTCGTTTAATTTTAAATAAAATGCCGCCCTCTATTATTCAAGTTTTCCCTTAATTTCTAAGGTCTTTTGGTTTAAGTAAAAAATAGCTTTTGTTGACTTTTCAAAACGAAGTACTTTTTAAATAGAAAAGAAAAATCCTTTTCAAGTTGATCTCGATATTTCAAAAGTATTGTTCGTTTTACCCTTGTAATGTATATTTTTGAATTGAAGTTGATTTTGTTGTTGTTGTCATTGCTGGTAAAAGAGGTGGGAAATAAATTATGCAGTTTTCTTCTTAGTATTAGTGTCTGTATGTTTTTTTTTTATTATTATTATTTGAAAATTTACAATACATCAATATTATGGAGATTTAGAAATTTGTCAAGCTTAAAAATGTAAATTTTTTTTTAAAGAAAAGCTTGTGGCAAGTATTTTTACCCAAGGGGGTGTTTTTGAACGAAATAAAAATATCAATAGAATAAAATTTAAATATTTTTAAATTTATTTTGATTATTGAAATTTATAAAACACATCACAGAATTCGTATTTATAGACGAAGTCAGGGAATTTGTATTTAGAAACATAAATTAAAAATCAAGAAAGTATTTACATGAACAATTTCGAAATTTAAAAAAAAGGTAAAAAAAAGTTGACTGAAGCTTTCTGAAAGCCATAAAAAAATCAGTTGCCTTTTAAATGTTCTTCGGACTCGTTAATTATTAAATAAATGGCAATTATCAATCGCCACCATATTAAATAATGCAGCTGTCGCTCAAAGTTAAGAAAATTTTAAATTTACTTATAGTGTTTTTTTAAGAAATTTTAATTTTATAATAGTTTACATGGTCTAACACTACTAGTTCGCCTCTGACATGTTATGTGCTGAAGTCTATAAATTTTATACTCAATCATATAAAATAGTTCCCGAAAAAAAATTTTACATTCATTAGACATAAATAAATTACACACACTCAATTTCCTCAATCCATTATACACACTTTTTTATATTTAAAATATTGCCACTAAAATAAACATAAATCACTTTTCAAAATAAACATGGTTTTCACTAATCACTTTGGAAATACATTTTGGGTCCCCCACTCATACTCGCTAAAGCATACAGAGAGACATAATTTCTTTAACTCATATGAGAAAACGAGGGAAATCGGTGAAGTGTTTTTTGGAATAAAAAGGTCAGTGAAAAAACGAAATAAATAAATTAAAAAAATAAATAAATTATATAGATAGATAGATAGATAGATAGATAGATAGATAGATAGATAGATAGATAGACGACCACCACAAGGGTGTCCTCAAGAGAGGTAAAGTATGGAGAGTAACGACTCCATGGTTTTCTCTAGTTAGCGACGTAGGAATATAGAGTTCACTATGTAAACTTCTCCGAAAGGCATTAAGATCAAGTCCAGTCAGTGTTGCCATTTTAGCATTTATTCTGCTAGATTTGGCAGAATGGATTTTGAAATTGCATATTGATTTTGAAAAATTCTGCTAAATGCTGTTTACCATAATCGACCTACTAACAGCAGCTTTTTAGCATCATTTTTTAGAACTTTTTTAAAATATTTAATAAGTTCAGATCTGTAACTAATAGAGTACAGAATTGTGTCACCATGAGTTTAATTTCATAATGATTAATGTTGTTCAAAGTTCAAAAACATAAAAAAAAGGCTTAAGGCCAATCTTCTACACTTTGTTCGCAGATGAAATCGAGCATTTTCTGGCAACACTGGTCCAGTACAGTACAGGTCTTAATTATGACATTTCTGGAAACAACGGATATGGTTAGATGATATACCGGGCTGACAGATGTGGTATTCTGGAACCTCAGTACGTTGAAGTGACATTCTACGTAAAATGGCTTCCAGGATAATGACACAACTGCCTCCGTCCCATTAAAACTTGGCAAGTCTCAGAGTACGTTTAAAAATTGTCACTATTAAGTTGGCGGTACAAGTTCGGATGACATTCCCCGATCTGGCTCTGCCAAAAAGTCTCGTAAGGGCTTTATGTCAACCCTAGCATGGACTCCCTGCGTGCAAAGATAACGCGATTGTACAACAATTTGAATTAGCGGCTCTGATTTGGGACCAATCAGAATGAGCAGCATCAACAACAATAACAACACTGTAGAGTTGCCGATCGACTTTGAAAACCTATTCAGAAGAAGCTCGGTAATCGATAGATCGCCCGAGAAAAAAACTGCAGATAAGGATACATCTCCCTATGTTTTTAAAAAACAAGGCGCACTTATTTCGTCCCCGATGGATTTCGTAACTGCGAAGAATAATGTTCATCATACCACTAAGGAGCAGGTACGGAAAATAAAGGTTAGGTACAATACGGAAGTTGATGAAATACGTAGCATAGAACAGGCGTTTCTAAAAAAGGTTGTTTGTTCACCCAAACTTCCCCAGAACCACAAAGGGTGGATGCAGTGGCAAATAAAAGGAGTAGGTATCAAGACGAGGAGTCACCAGGAACAAATCCGAGAAAAAAGGAAGCAGCCATCAAATATAGAAATGGAGAATATAAACCCAGCACCAGTCCATTATGAAGTAGAAAGTGCTGCGCCAGCATCTGCTTGAACCAAATAAGTTCGAAAAAAGAATTCGCAACGAAGGAGAGCTAGGTCAAACGTCTTGATAATATCAGCAAAAGGTTAAGCGACTTACGCAGACATTCTGCGTAAGATAAAAGCTGATCTGGGTCTCAAAGATTTCGTTGAGAAGGTCAGAAGAATTCGTATTGTATTGCAGCTGTTGGGGCTTTAAGTGTTTGGTAAACTATTTTGTTTCAAGCAGCGACCAATATTCTAATACATGGAGATCCTTCTCTAACATCATACATGTTTTCCCCGCAAGTTAGATGAGAACCAAAGTTAACATGATATTTCTCTAAACGAATAAAATCAGTATAATAGTCTAGTGCTAGATGCTCACAATTCTAGGTAGTGCATTCTACCTTTGTGAGATTAGGTTTGATGAGAAATTTTTGGTTACAAACAATAACCATTATTCTGCTTTATCATTTAATATTTTTTGTTTCTCTTAATACTTAAGCAAATGCTTAAGTGCTTGTGAGTTATTGGTCCTTTGGAAAGCAATATCGATTCAAACAATTGTCAATACTGTACTTAATGAACGCCATATTAAAAGTAGACTCAATTGAAACACTGTTGATAGATACTAGACTGTTTTAATTCTATGTCCAGACAACAATTTATGTTGTAGCTCAGACCTTTGGTAAGATCAGAAACCTTTTGCATAAATGATTATGCACTGATTACATATTTTGTTTTCCTCAGTTTAGATTCTTGACACAAACAGACACGTTGCAGATGTTGTAGGTTGCTTTGGCATTCATATTCATCCAACTTAGATTTGAGATACCACCGAACCTAACTGATCTCTTTATGATTATTTACTGATAGATTCTATCAATTCAAGACAAGAATATGAGTAGATATATTCTTTAAGATTTTTGAAAAATTTAATGCCTCAGTCAGAGTATGTATTTCAAGGCCAAACTTTTGATTATTTCTGTGCTTTCAGTGTACATTATTCAGAATGCAATGATACGAGACCCAATGAGTAAGAGTAAAAAAAAAATAATCGCAAAGAAAACGAGGCGGCTTGAAGATGTAAATTAAACTATTTAAGTTAATTAAGTTTAATATATATTCTCTCTACTATCGATGATAGGTAACTATTAAGGAAGAGAAGAAGCGGAATAAATTGATCATTCAAACGATCTCTTACAAAGTAAATAGTGATAGCATACTCTTGAATATAATAAGCAAAATATTTCGTCATTATCACGAAAGATATTCACAGTCTACCCTCGTAATAAAGAACAAATGCTCAATGATCTCAATTTAGAAAACACAATTAAATGTTTTTCTTTTCATTCTTCTTCACCTTCTTCTTGGAAGAACCGAAAAAGCCAACAAAAATTATATTACAAACTAATGATGACATTGATGGTGTGAGGAAATGGATCACCTTCAGCCAAAATAATGACAATGATGTTGGCTGACAACAATGCTGCTGATGATGATGATGATGACAATGTTTCGCATCGCCTCCACCCCCTTTTGCATAAACATTAAAATGATGTTCATTTCGTGTTTTTTATTGCCCTTTAAAAAATAAATAAAACAAAAAGAAACTACAAAATTAATCCAGAAGATTTATCATTAATCAAGGCATAATTATAAGTGCTAATTGGAAACACAGGCAAACAGGCATATAGAAGAAGCATCATCTTATTGCTCTACTAAAAGGGAAAAGACAAACAAACTGATAAATAAAATACATACATGTAGGAACAGACTACAAATTCATCTTGTTTGCATTCATGCAATAGCCCACACACACACACATTCTTAGTCTCATTGTATATACTACTCCATCATCATTATCTAATTTATTCTAATACACTTTCAAATGAGTTTATATGAATAAGAATATATGAGGGTGTATGTGTTTAAGTAAATATATTGGACTGGACAACTATTTATTACAAAATTTCAAAGAGCTAATCTAGAATATAAACTAGCAAAACTTATACCATACATACATAAGAATATACTTGTATTTATATTACACATACACATGTAACCACATAACACATTAAAGAATTGGTAGTGGTGGTGGGTTTAGACGGGTTGTTGAGAGACTTAGATGGATATCTAACTTTGTATAGATTTTCTAAAGGTTGACCTGACCTAGTTATTTGATAGGATTTTTGTTGTTGTTGTATTTGCATCATCATTTTCTTGTTGCAGAATATTTAATGTACCTAAATGTATAAACGACATTGTTACATATTACATACTAATACATATTCATGTTTATATAAATACATATATAGCTTGTATATATGTATCTATTTAGTTATGTATTTGTATATTTACAATATCCAGTTGATGCTGTTGTTGGACATATTTCAAATAGTTTTTGAATTTTGAGGAAAATTATGTAGTTTCATTCATCTTACTTGTTGTTGTTTATTTGTTCTCTCCCTTGTGTGAACCAGGAAAAATTGCATACATGTTTTCTCATATGCACATGCATACATACATACATGCATGTATGTATATATCATTTTTTGGAACAACTAAAACAACATCACCAATTGCTACATTTTGATGAACACACCATAGTCATGTGACCATTAATTATGGCGCTAAAAATGACACATGTCTATTTTGTTTTTTGGAGTTTAATATTAAAAAAAAAAGAAAAAATGTATTGCATGGGAGCAAATATTTTTGTTGTAACAAGGATTTAAAATAAAATTGTTGAAAACTTATGAGAATATTTTTTTTCTTTAGTTTTGTTTTTAGACAGAAAGGCATAAAATACTTAATATATATTTTCATGGAAAGGGTTTAATGTGTTATAAGCTTATAAGGGATAAAATTTTTTTATCATTATATTTTGTTTAGATTTTCTTTTTTTTTCGCTTGTAAAACTATCTAAATTTATATGAAATGACCAGTAGGGGAGACTGGGGTGCATTCGCCACTATTTTAGTTAAAATGCTATCTATATCTTCAAAATGGTTCAATTTATCAATAGACTTTTTCAGTAATGAAAACCATGATATATTGGCTTATATTTGATTCGTTTTGAACTATCTTCATTTGAAGTTCATATTTATTATGAATTTGTGAAGTGACTTTATGACCATACTTTTGACAAGTAGATAACTATGGGTATTATTACCTATTAGATATATTTAACTAATTGGTAGAATTTAATTGATAATTATAAAGCTTTTTTAACTAGCAAAAAAGTTAACATTTGCGATTTAAATGTCATAAAAATTATTAAAATTATTTAAAAATTTTTACATTTTATATTATATTTTTATGTGCTTCTTTCAATGATTATAATGAAATGCAAAAAAATATATGTAAGACTGTCCAAAGCATTAAATTAGAGACAAAAATTGTTGAAATTACTGCTTTTCATTGGAATACTTTGATCGCACCGATATTATTTAAAAACAAGTTTTTTTTTCGCTCTTTACATTTTGAAAGTTCCCTAGCTGTTGTTTAAACCACCCACCACCTACTAAGAAAAATTTTTTGAGTTGATTTAACAATGGCCACCCGTTTAGCTGGCTGGTTGTCTGACCATGTTATTATTTTGCTGCATACCCAGAAGCATGTTTGTAAGGGAGAGATAAAATAACTCTCCCTTACCAACTTGCTTCAAGAAGGCATGAT
>MINK01001968.1:4400-16867 GCA_001735545.1 Phormia regina
TCATAAATACATGTGAATCTCAGTATCGACGTAATATTTTGTATTAGTATTTTTTATTTTACATTTAACAGAAGTGTAAGTCCATAATTGGCCTCTTTCCGAATTTTGATACAAAGAGGCAATGGTGTAGGGCTTGACCGATTATATCTTTTACACTCGTTTTATACGTTTTTAAAACAAGATCAGTCAAGTCGTTTTCGAGATATGTTTTAATGTTCAGTAGGTCGATTCATACAGAAAATGTTGACAACGTCTTCGATATGAAATTTTAGAACAAAGGACACAGAAAAAATTATTAACGTTATTTTTTTTTTTTTTTTTTTTTTTTTCAATTTTAACAGCTGGTTAAATTTTGATCAAAATCTAATAAATATATTCAAGTAAAAATGAAATATAAATTTAAGTATGATTTTATTTTTTACTTGATTGATTTAATTAATTTAGTAATTGGAAATATATTTTTGTTTTTAATTTTTTACAGTTTTTAGTAATTGATATTATTATTATTATTTAAGTGAGAGGTGCAAATTTAAATTGAATGAATTATTTTTACATATATATTTGTTAATTGGTGACTTTTTTCTGTGGACACTTAAGTCAGTAGCAACAATCTGAGTGATATTGTCTTGCATATTGTCATCAACCATATTAAGAAAAATAAATAAAAAATTGTTGGGTTCTATTGAGATATGAATCCAGGCCACTAACTTCACTTTCACTTACTGAATAAACAAGCGCTCTAATCACTTCAGCTACAACATTCTCTATTTTTAATTGTTTTATAAATGTTTTTATTCATCTGAACATTTAACTCATGTTGTCGTGAATATGTCTCGATGTATGACAATTCAATGTATTTTGTAATTACAGTTGCCGAATACGGGGTAAGATGACAACATAGATGACTTTTAATCAAACTTGTCCTCTGCATGCATTTTATTGACTACATCATCGAAGAAAGTGTCATTGATGGAGATATGGTATGTTGGGTGTAAAGTGGCAAACACTTTAATATTAAAAATCGTGATTTATCGTTAGAACTAGAGTCAATTCAAAAAAATAATCTGAATTGACTGAGAATCCCAACTGAGTTTAGAATTTTAATCATAGAGTAACATATAGAGACGAAACTCTCGAATGATAATTAAAAACATTTTTTAAAAAAAAAAAAAATAATTATTATTTTATGTTGTTGTCTGAGTTACGTTTTTGACAATCGACTTTTGTTTTTGACAATTAGTTTTTGTTACTTTTTGATTTCAATATTTTGTTGTTATTGTAAGAAAACTTTTTAATAACTTAACAAATAAAAATTAGTTTTTTTAAATCGTAGAATGACATCAATTAGTGTTAACGATCCGTGTTCAAGAGGTTTCTTTTATAATTAAAAAATGTGAAAAATATGCATAATTGTTGAAATCTAAAAGTTAATAAAATTGAAAAGAAGTCGATATCTATGTTTTATTATGATCGGAAGATACCAATGATTGAATGAATTGAATCTTTACGATATTAGGTGAACTAACAATAAGAATTTGAATATTAAATCTTAATCTATATTAAGTCCAACCATTCAAAGCGTTTAGCTTCTGCGAAGGTCTGTTGTTGGACTAAAAAGTAGAGTCAAGAAATTTTTTTTTTAATTTTTGTGCTTTTGACAAAATTTTATGCAAAACAGAAAAACTGTTAGTATCAAATCATTAAATTTTTTTAATATTATCTCCACAACTGTACATCGTCTTAAATGAAAAGAATGTCTTTTTAAGTCTGGACAAAAAATAGAATCAACAAGTTTTTTTATATTTTAAAAATCTTTTTACAAAATTTTGAACCATTTTTATAAACTTTTTTATAAATTTACTTTTTTAAATCTCTTCAAAATTGTTCAAAAACTTAGTGCTGTATTTAAAATGATGTATAGTTATTGGGATACTATTATATGATTTTATCTTAAGATATAATTATAATTCAATATTGACACTAACAGTTTTATTGTTTTGCATAAAATTTTGTCGAAAACTCCAAAAATTTCAAATAAATATGTACAAAAAATTCCAGTTATCTCTAAAAAGCATAAATATTGTTTTATTGATTTATCATAAAGCTACAACTAGCTACCGTTTAAGTAGCAAAAATAATTAAAAAAAATCCAAACTCTTTTCTTATTTTATCGGATGACCAAGAACATTCAAACATAAACTAAGTTTCTGCCTCATTCCATCACTTTTAATCACCATTGGCAGTAACTTGTAATGACACGGTTTATGTTGTAAATTCTATGGTCGTCAGCAACTTTATGGTCATAAAAAGTCATTTTAGAATTTGTCAAATGTTCTAATAGTTAGAGAGGAATGTAAAACTACAAAAGCATTTTCACTTGTTTTAATACACTAAACAGTTTATTACTTTTAATGTCAGCATCATATCTCCTGTTGCAATTTGAGTTGAACACCTGATGATAATGATACTTTTCACTATCACCATCAAATACTTTTCACTATCGACTAACTTAACGTTTTTTCTTTTTTTATTTTTGCTTTTTCTTAGTCTTTTGTTTGTTTATTATTTTCGGGTCATAATGATTTTGTTTTTAACTTTGACTACTTAAGGTTATTTGACGTTAAAAATTTGTGTGGTTGTTTGTTTTGCGTTGTCTTCTTCTGTTTCATAGATAATGATGGTTATGGCTTACAGTGATTCCAAAACGATTTTTTGGAAATTATTCTATAGCTACATTGGGGGAGTACATTTTTCTAGCGGGTCAGGAGGGAAGTGGGTGGCCCTCCAAAGTTGGCCGAGTACGTATTTTTTTATTTAATTGTCAAATATTAATTTATGATATGACAGAAAAGAAATTTTGTGTATAGATGGTGCTTGTATATCTCTACAAAGTATACATTTCTACAAAATTTACATGTGTATGTTATCTCTTAGAATTTAAGAGATATAAATTTTACCTCGTTTTTTACTCTTTTTTTAGAAGAGGATTCACAAATTTTTTCTTGCGCAGTCCTTATTTAAGAATTTAGCCATTTGACGGGCTTAATATTGAACTAAAAAAGGACTGCGCAGGAAAAATTTGAGAATGCTCTTGGGCTTAAAACTTTAGATGTGGTGAAAAGTTAATAATTGTCTCCACTGGCTTAAATTTGTCATTATGTTCGCTAGTTCTGTGGAAAGTTTCATGATAAGAGCAAAACTAGTTTTTCTTAAAATGGAAGTTGAACAAAAAATATCTAAAAATCGAATTAAAATTTTTCATGAAATCTTATATCGGCCTGTCGTGAAACAAAATAAAGTTTCTTGGAACATAATATTATTGAAAGAAGTCATGGTTACAGAATGGAAACCTGGTATTATAAAAAAATGATATTTTTAGACTGTAAGACTCTCTGTAAGAAAAGTATCATAAAATCCTAATTGCTTTGAATCTTCATTAACAAATTTTAAAGGAAATCTAGCCTTAAGACGTATAAAGCAAGAAAAAATTCCTATCAAAAACACCTGCAAGAATTTGGATGAAACATTCGTACAGTCTGACGTTTTTAAACTTCCTAGCCAGGAATTCTGTATCGCATATACTAGAGGGATAAGAGCAAGAATATCGTCGTGTATCAAAAAAATCAAAATTCCAAAGAAAACTTTTGATTTGGAAACCCATATTCATATACGAGGAAAAATGACATCGATCTTAAAAAATGGTTCCATTAATACAGAAATATACGTAAATGAGTGCATATGAAAAATATTTCTCCCTTTCTTAAGAAAGAATAGTGTATTTGGTGTTTTCTGGGCTGTTCCGGCTTCTTCTTAGTACAACAACAAAGAACTTTAGCCGTAACAAAGAAATTCTAAATGTTTGTACCGAAAGTGGCTAATTCATCATATTGTCCGTAATTCAGTGAAATTGAAAGATATTAGATCATTTAAAGGACATTAAAAGCACTTTATAAGATGGAATCGATTTTAAAAATAATTCAACCTAATCGAACGGAAAAGTGACTGAAATACTATTAAATCTTTAATTAAAATAATTCTAGAAATATCAGATATTTTCTTAAAGACCAAGAGAAAGTAATTTATTATTTTATGTTTAGAACTTGAACATAATAGTCATAGATAAAAATATCAATTTAAAAAAATTAATCCATTGGTTTAGTTTCTATAAGCAGATTTGCATGTACGGTTTTTTACGTACGCAGTTCTTATTTGCCAGATTTCTTACAAAATTCTAAATAATATTGCTGCAAGAATCATTTATATCTGAATTCGGAATTTAAAAAAATACTTTTTTTTATCAAAAGAGTGGCAATATTTATACACTGATAAAATTTGTATTTCTATTCTGAGCTTCATAATTCTTTTTATTGTTTTCAAAAGAAATCTTAATGTGAATAACGTGTGAAGTAAATGCGGAAAATTTGGGGGTCAAAGGTCTGTCCATTAGCCTTATCCAAATTTTGTAAAATTTGAATTATTTATTTATTTATTTTATTTTTTTAATTTTTTGTTATTTTCTTAAATTGCAAATCTGGGATTGACTTAAAATTATCCTAATTATATAGCTTTATCTGTAAGATATACACCCTAAAAATATTTTCTGATGGAGTCCCCTTATAACGACAATGTGACCATTTCAATGAAAGAAAGTAAATTCTTTGAACGCCTTTTATAAGAATTGAGATTTTGGGTATTTCTATGTTATAAAGTGGGATTTTTTCTCTACCTTTAAAATAAGTTTATACATATTATACTCAAATTTCAATAAAATATCTCTATTCTTTTGAATTTTATTAAAGTTTAAATATTAATTTTATTAAAAAGAGAAATGCAAAAATCTTAAATTTTAAGTCCTTCATGAAATTTTTCGAGCAATTTATATTACACAAAATTTTATTGAATAAATTTTAAATCTCCATATTCTAACGTTTTCTAAGATATCAAATACTTGTTTAAAAAGTTTATATTTTTGCTTAAAACTTTAGAGAAACTTGGTCTCCTCTAGACAAATTTTGGGCATTTTTCTTACATTTTTACGAACAGAAACATAAATCTATCGATTCTTGCTTGTAAAAAGAAAATTTCTTAAGCAGCATACAATTATTGAGATATCTCCTAACGCTTTATTGTTATACATTTTTTTTTTGCAAAAAAATAAAGCGTTTTGTAACCACTGTAAGTGATGTTGATGGCGTTTTTGATGTTGTCTTTTTAGCGACTTTAATGACTGTAATAATCATTTTGCCAAATGGTGATGGTTTTCTTAGTTCATCTAATGCTGGGTATATAAAATGTAAGTACTTTCATGTTGATGCCACATGCACCATCATATACTTAAAATCTTTTATATTCGTACTATTTTTCTGTTAAGATTATTTGCGTCTTATACACGTTTCTTTCACGCATTAGTAAAACAAATCTTATAAATGGCATAAAACATTTTAAGGCTTTCGAATATATCTGAGTTACACCTGCTTTAAAAGCCAGAAAAAATATTTAAAATTCAAATAAATCAGTTAAATGTTTAGTGCTCCAAAATGTTTGTGAAATTTTGTGGGTGATTAAGAGAAACTGTTAACAAGTTATGATGGATAAAAAACATCATAAACCCAATAATAATTATATGATTTGAACTATGAACCATTGACTAAGAAATCTGCTTTACAAGTATCTTAGTAAACAACAAATAATTTTTAAATATTTATTATTCTAATTTACAATGAGTTAATAATATTAATACGATTTTGTATTCAGACCAGGTGTAATATTTCAAAACAATAATCAAATACTCGTCGTTCATTGTCATCGGAATAGAATAACATGAACAAAACTGTGAAGAACCCTTGTCAATTTTGACGATTGTGTTGTTATTTTTGTCTTTTATTTCTTTGGTAGAACGAAACATAAAATGAAATTATTTCAATGTTCAAATGTTCAATTGCATTGACGATTTTAATCTACAAATATCTTTATCGTCATTATTGTGATTTTTGTATTTGTGCAGCATATTGTTTTGTCCTCTGTCAACTTTAATTCAATTTTAAGGATTCAAATTTCGTTAAAAAAAAAAAAAACTCAACAACTCTTGTGGGCAAAATCACAACAACTACTGTCTGCACTTAATATGCAAAATTTCCGAAAATATTTTTTAGGGTTGATTTTAAATAGAAACGTATGTGTTTTATATTTGTTTGTATATTTTGTTCCCTTTTTCTTTTGAAAAAAAAGGAGAATCCCCTCTGGATATGTTACATTTTGTTGCATGTTACGAGTATTTTTCATGAATTGAAAAATGTATAAAATTTCATTGTTTTGACATTAAAGACATGTGCGCTCGTGCGCATGCGTATAATACTCATGCTCTAGCATATATGATACTTTACATATTTCGATGGTGCAATTGAACTGAATGACGAGTGCTGCTGCTCTACATTTTCTCATTCATTCAAAAGCCAATTTTAATCAACTATAACCGTGTCAGAGTTGTTGAAATGCTTTAAATAATTTAGGGAAAAAAAATATTGTATTTTAATGAAGTGGCAATGTTATTGTTGTTGTTACGATTTGTTGTTGCCTTTTTTCATTTGAATGCTCATTATTTGAACGTTGTTATTTTTGGTTTGTCATCGAGTTTTTAGTGTTTCAGAGTATGTAAATAGTTTTTTTAATTATTTGAATCCATATAATTATTTTCAAATACATAATTTCATGTTGAACGGTGTAATCATATTATTTTAATGATGTAAATTTGTTCGCATCTTAAATAAAAATCGAAACTGCATAAAATTTTTGCAATACAATTGGTGCATATTTTATTATTATTTTAGAATCTTAATACACGTTTTGCTGCATAACTTTTTTCTAAAGCAATGTTTAAATTTTTTTGAAAAATATGTCAGTTACTATTTTTGATTTTGTGAGTTTGATCAAAATGAGTGACGAAAAGATGTACATGTTATAAATTACTAAAATCAATTAAAAAATTCCAAATTGTTCCTGCAAATAAAACATTTCCAACAAATAAAAAAAGTCCAGATGAAGTCCAAGATTGAGAAGAGTTTAAAACACATCTGGTAGAAAAGCACCATGTTAGCTCAGTGCCCAGGTTATTTAGTTCGAAAAATTAATGCTATATAAGAGCATAATAGGTCTACATATTTTTGGTCAAATTTGGCTTCATGTTACTAGCAATTAAATAATTTTTGTACCGAGAGAGGTCAATTCTCTAAATTATCTAGTGCTAATACCCATGAACACATAATGGACTTTTATGAATAGAGAATTGAAAAGGACTAAATAAGTGTTCCAAAATAATAAATATAGACTGTTATAAAAAAGATGCTGAAACAATTATCAAATGATAGTGTTAACGGAAAAGGTATACAAGTTCATAAATGGTGATTAGAAGAATAAAAATTATATTTTCTATAATAATTTTGAGAATTATTTTAACTAAATATTATTTGAGAACCTAAACAAAAAAAAAAAAATTCAAAATTTTCAAAATTTGGATGGGGCTTGGGACAGACATTTGCCCCAAACTCTTCCGGATTTACTTTACACGTACTTACACTAAAATTTATTTTGAAAACAAAAAAAGAATTATTAAGTCCAGAACAAAAAAAGGTTTGTTTTTTGTTCTGTGAATGAATATTGACCCCTTTTTGGAAAAAGAAATCCAAAAAATTATTTTTTTTTAATTTAGATTAATAAAACTTTATAACGGATTCATGTATTTATATGATTCCTGCTGCAATATTATTTAAGTCTGTCGAATATTTAAAAAAAATTTAAGGACAATATTAAGCCCGCCAAGGTAATAAAGAAAAACGAGCTTAGAAATCAGGTAAAAATTTCGATGCGAATGTATATATATATAATTTTTTATCTGTCATATTATAAATTAATTATTGGCGATATTTAAAAAAAAAATACATATCTGATATGGCCAACTTTGGAGGATTTCCCCTGGCCCGCTAAGAACAAAAACACATTAGCTCTGACCAATAGTTACAGAATTGTGCTACGGTACGTAATTCTATAGTATGAAAAGAAAAAGATATTTTTAAATTTCGTGTTACACATAAAAAAGACTTTTGAAAAAAGTTTGAGACTCATTGTCAGTTCCATGCCGCCGATTAAAAATCTTCAATAAGGTATAAATAAGTTAAAATGTTTTTAGGCAAAATATTCAATCGTCCTTGTGGTAACTTTTCGTTCATATGAATGGTTTATTATACTTTTAAGGGTCGTTATTATAACCTATAAGGTATCATATAGTTAAAGGTTAGATAAACTCAAGTGAACGATAAAGTGGGCTTTATCTACTTTTGGTTACTACAACTTGGTTTTAAGGTAAATTTTATAATTTTGATAATACGGCAATATCTAAGCAAAAACCGATTACTTTTGACCATTTAACGTAGTGGCAACATGTACTATTTGAACGTAACTACCACTAACGGAAATAAAAAACAAAGAAATTTTTAAAATAAATGAGTTTAATCTAACTAAAAGACAACGCCAGAGCAAATATAAATATAGACAGACAAATTACTGAAAACTAAAACGGAATAAATATGATTTTATTTATTTCTTTTATAAAGCAGAAAGTCAGATGTTCTTACCTTTAGCTTATTGGTCGGTCACTTTTGGCTTATACTTATAACAACCAAAAACAGTGAACGGTAACATCAATGTCGAAATGGACAGCAATCATATATATCTCTGATTTCAATGAAATTTTATACAAGTATTAACGATAAGAGTTTTATATCTATGTCAAACGGAAGCTTTTTCCTTAGGAAGGAAAAAAGGAACATTTTTTTCAACCTCGTGTTGATTTAATTATAATATATACGGCTGGAAAAACTTACATTCTTATTTTCTAAAACGCTTTAGTTCACTATTCATATGTTGTTTTATTTTATTTTTTGACATCTGTCTTAAATTTTCGCTCTTGTATAAAACCGAAAAAAAAACTGAGAATGTATGACATAAAAGTATTAGTCTTTATGATTCGGATATTGAATTATTACCATATATTTTTCAATCAACACAGTTGTTTAATTTTGCATTAAAATTTAATAAATATTTTTCAAATGAAACTGAAATAAGAATCAAACTTAAGTAAGATTTTATTTCTTATTTAAATTTTTAATTCATTCAATCATCCACTTAATTGATTTAATTAATTTTTAAATTGAAATTTTTCTGTTTTAGTAATTAATTTTATCATTTTGGTGAGATTTGCAAAATTTAAACAAGTTTTTAATTGAATATATTACTTACTAACGTATTTGATAATTGATTTTATTTTATTTATTTTTTTTCTGTGTAAGAGATAGGGAACGGTTATTAAATACTTGTATTTTTACCTCTTCTCATAGTTAAATCAAGGTTTCCAGACTTCTATTTGTTATTTTTAAACAACATAACCTAAAAATAGTTCTAAATATAAATAGTAACATTAAAGCTGATTTTATTTTCTTAATTATAAATTAAAATATAAAATTTACCTTTAGTTTCTCAACCCTTACCAAAATCTATAAAATATTATTTGAAAAACGTATCTAATGGATTTCATATGGTTGCAAGTAGTTTCCTCTAGTGCCAAAGTGATTTTTGAAACGAAAAAAGAATTGTATTTTAAAACGGGAGGGCATGGATAGATAGATGTATGAAAAAAGGGGTTGTTGCCGATTTGTTTTTCTTTTCGTTTTCCTTGTTGTTGTGTCCCTTTTTGTGTTATTAATATATTTTATAGTTTGTTTTTCATTAACACCTTTTGAAATGTTTACATTACAAAAACCAACCGTTTTTAAGTTTTATTTTGTTTTTGTTATTTTAGGTGTCCTGATGTTGTCTCTCTGCCTGTTTATGTATTGTATCTGTGTACGTTGATTTTGTTTGAGTATTTGTTTCATTTGCCTAGTTCCGCTACTATTGCAAACATACATACCTTTTTATACAGTTTTTGCTGCTGTTGTTGTTGTTGATTTTTATTAAATATACATTTTACGATTTTTATTCATACTTTTTCTTTAACCATATGTATTCTATCTCGATTTGTATTGTATCCCTTTTCATCATTCTACATTTAACTACATTCAACATTAAAATCATTATTTGTGGCAAGTGTTTTTCTTCATCGTTTCGATTTTAGAATTTTTGTTTTTCTTTTACATTTTGTTGTTGTTCTGTCTCTTTTTAGATTTGTTTGGTTGGTTGTTGTTTTCCAATTGTTTTGTTTTAATTTTCAAATGTTATTTCATCGTCTTGTAACAACAATATTATTATAATTTTCTCTTTGGTTTTTTTTTTCTACTTGTACTTTATATGAATGAATGTATGTATCCTATATATCGTTTTGTCTGTTGTTGACTTTAGTTCATCGGATTTATTAACTTTTTAAACTTTTCATACAGTCGGATGGTTGGTTGGTTGTTCATTTCATTGGCTTCGAAAATTAAATGCAAATATTTGATTATCATAGACAAAGAAATGAGTTCGAGCATAAGTTTGAGTTTGATAGAAGAGTAAGAATGTAAATATTCCCTTTTTGCATAAATATTATTTCAATTTGATTGAGTAAATGTGTATTTTGTATCCAAAAACTTAGTTTATGTTAAATTAAAAAATACAAGAAACTTATTTCACAATTATTGGCAAAACATTAGAATTTTATGGAAATTGAATTAAGAGACAATTGCGACAATGAATTTAAAAAGATTTTAATAGTACTTTATTTGTTTTAATTAATTTAAAAATTTAAAAATAATTAGCCAATATTTTAACTCTAAAATGATCACTTTAAACATTAATATATAAAATCAATTATTAAAGAAATCTGATAACAATTGATCGCACTTTTTTAAACTAATGATGTAATTTTTTTATTTCTTCTTTAAATAACTCATATCATGCGGGAGTTTATAGTTTTTTCTGTCAATCATTTTTTGTAAACATTTTCAAGATCACCATCTGTTTGCCAGTGTGACTGACTTTTTGTTTATTTTAAAATATTTATTAATATAAATAAATGGATATTTAAATATTGATTTTATCGGCTTCTTTTGTGAATTCGTCAATTTAATATTTCAGTGAATTTGAAAATGAATAATACAAATAGATCGTTTATTTACCAACTTTACAAAATAAATATTTACATAATTTATAAATGTTTATTGAAGCTTAAACAATAAATTTACTTTTTAAAAAAAGTACACAAGTGAAGGAATTTCAAGTATTAATAACTTTTTTTTTTTAATATTTAAAATATTTAACTACTATTTACTTGTTATGTATACAAATTCTAGGAAAAACTTTGAGTTAAGAAGCTAAAAAATGGATCTTAACTACTTACCACATAAATCTAATATTTTAACACGGTAATGTTATTAGAAGCAACTACTTACCTCATTTTATTTCAGGAAATCAATCTGTAGCTGAGTGATAAGCGTTTAAGACTATAAAACATGAGATGAGTAAAATTAACCTGAGTTCGATTCGGGGTGCTGCCGTCAACATTAACAAAACGAGAGAAAAAGGTATAGTCGGTCCAGCCCGACTATGTGATATCATACACCATTACCTATATTTATCAAAATTCGGGAAGGGGTCAATTATGGACCTATACTTCTATTAAATGTAAAATAAAAATACTGTATTTTTGCACAATTGGTTGATTCCCGAAATTGGGTCTTATATGGGAACAATGGTCAATTATGGACTGATCTTCATAAAATTTGGCACAATCATTTATATTTGTAAATATGTTATTTTTGTCAAATATTAAGTTGATGCTAACATTTTATGAGATTTATATACATTAAATTGATTTTCCAAAGAGAGGAGGAGTTATATCCAATTATGGACCGATCTTCACGAAATTTGACCAAATTCAATAAGATTCGTCCTTGTGCCAAAAAATCATCTGTACCAAATTGCGACCTGTACTTTGTGCACAAGCTTCAACCAGCCAACCAGACGGACGGACATGGCTAAATCGACCCAAAAAGTGTTTCTGAGTCGAACGGTATACTTTAAGGTGTGGGTAGGGTGATTTTTTCTCTGTGTTACAATATTTGCACAAACATATAATATCCCAACCACCTATGGCGGTGTATGGTAAAAAAAAAATATACAAAAATAAAACAATTTCCTATTTGTTTTTACAAAATTGTATTTTATTTATTATCTGTGACCTGTCCCAAAACTGATTAAAAAGGGAGAATTTCTCCCTCCTAGGCCAACACCGTGATAAAGGGACAGGTCCAGCTCATACAAAGTGTTAGAACTAGAACCGGTCCTTGTCATTACAAGAATATGCAAGGTTTTTAACAACTCATTGATATTTAAGTAAAAAATGTGAAAACAATTTGGAAATACAAAGTAACATTTTAGGATTAAAATTTAGAAATGCCTTCACCACAGTTGTAAAGATTTGTCATTACGTTTGTGATTTT
>MINK01001977.1:0-10877 GCA_001735545.1 Phormia regina
TTACAATATTTGCACAAACACATAATACCCCAACCACCTTTGGTGGTATAGGGTATAAAAACAATTTCAATAACTCTAATGGTTAAGGTACACACCCTCCCGAATTTGATCAATTTTAAATATAAGTTTTGACTTTAGCCTACATTTTCTAAAATCCCAAAGCACGAATCGACAAACGGAATACAGTTTAAGAATCTGTAATATGTTGTTAAAAGTTTTCAATCCAAATCTACTGCACTTCGGAAAAATTTGGATTTTGCCGAAAATATGAAAAAATCAATATTTGGCTTTTTTGTCGCTTTTTTGGGGGGGAATTGTGGGATTATTCTTCCAAAAATCTTAAACTTTTGTCACTTTCTTATTTTATATTATTGTTTTATTTTATATGCCGAAAATTTCATTAAAATCTCTTTACTAACAAAGATTTTATTACAGATAATATATTAACAGTTTCACAAAAAAAAAAAAAAAAAATGCTTTAATTTAAAAAATTCAGAAAAAATATAGACTCGATGTTTTTTATATAAATTATATAAATACATTGCTTAGATGACATAATGCTTTGTTATATAGAACAATATGAAATCAATGTCTTTTATAGAATCGAAATTACACCACTTTAAAGTTTAATAAGACACGGAAAATTCAATTTTTTGCCGTATTTTTGCACCAACACACATATGAACATTGGCTGTGGGAACAAATTATTTATGTTGCTACGGCTTTTTCACATCCACAACAGTACAATGCTTTTGGAATTTTCCAACGGTTTTTAAAATTTGTATATTTTATTTAACATTTAGTAAAAGGGTTAGTCTACAATTGGTTACAAGTTTAATATTGGCCATAGGTTTAATGCTCAATGGTGCAGGCTTCTCATAAGATCTTGATTCGCGACCCTTTTTAACATTTCTGTCGAGTCGCAACCCATTATAACTATATAAAATCCGATATATAATTATAAAATAATATTAAAATTTACATTGTTTTTGTTCCATGAGAACATTAATTTAAGAGCGAATTTCGGAGAAAGACTATAAAATAAAATTATCGCACTATTCCGGCAAATTTTATCTACTTTTTTTTATAAAACTTTACTTTCGTCTTTAATTTGGGGATTGTGACCAGAAATCAGGAAAAATAAAAATATATTACGGTATCAAAATGAATTTCAAACAGTAGTTTGAAATTCATTTCAAACTTCTTTCTCTCTTTCCTAAGAAAATACAGTGCATCCGCTATTTTCTGTCCTATTCCTCTTTACTCTTTTAAACATATTATGCTCTAGTAAAAAATTATATAAATTACATTATAAGTACAGCATAAAATTAAATCGAGTTTTAAAATCAATGGAAGTAAAAAGACAAAAAAGTGGCCGAAAAGTATTCGAACAAAATAAAGCTTAGTTATTAAGTTAAACTTCAGCTTTAGGTTCATTATCTGATATCTGTACATTTTCACTTAAATTTGTTTTACCGAGCCTAAAACTGCCTGTGTTATATTCTTGGAACTTGAAGCATTTAGTAAATGTTTATTCAAATTTCATTACTGATTTCCACTCAGGCCTGTTACACCGCAACTAGCAATAGTCTTCGTTACTGTAATTGTATTGTAATTATTCAATAAATAAAATAACAGTTATATTCCCTCCGTGGTATAAATATGTCTATTCTTTTTAAATAAATTCAATCTTTAATTAGATCTTCATTAAATTTGGTACAAAGATTAATACTTAAACAAAACATCTTTGCTTTGAATTTCATTAAAATATTTATATTTTTAAGATATTTTCAGTTTTGAAAACCTATTTTAGGGTAACATTTGTCTGGGGACCAGGTGAAATAATGGCACAACCAATTTTAATAGGATTCATTCCCATAAAAGACTCACGTGCCAAACTTCACAAGGTTTATATTGACACCCAGCCAGACGGATGGACTGACATCGTAATATTAATTTCAATTGTTATACTTTCAGGAAGTGTTGGAAGACTTTATGAATAATAATATAATTTAAAATTAAAATTAATTTTTTTATGAAAATTCTTCTACAGTAAAGGAAGTTTCAACATGAATCCGTTTTGACACATAATAACGAAAAAGTACCACAATGTCTCCTAATGAATTTTTATTAATTTAGGACAATGTATTTAAATTAAAAATTATGGAAAATTCAAAAAGTAACATCAGAACAAAAAGGTACCATAAAATCTCCTATTATGGATTCACATTATTTTAGGACTACATATCATTTATTTCTATAAAAATATCAAAAAGTACCATTAGAAGAACAACAAAGTATCATAAAGACCGCTCTGGTGAATTTTTTCCCATATATGACCATGTATATTTAATTTCATGTTTCTAGGTTAAATATTACAGGAAATTCAAAAAGTATCATTAGAAGAACAAAAAAAATCCCCTGTTATGGATTCTTA
The DNA here is from genome assembly GCA_001735545.1 of Phormia regina. Lineage (NCBI taxonomy): Eukaryota > Metazoa > Arthropoda > Insecta > Diptera > Calliphoridae > Phormia > Phormia regina. Next base: position 2,438 of record MINK01001977.1, read on the forward strand.
TCTACTTAGGACCACATAACCTTAATTTCATGTTTCCTCTTATGAATTCTCATTAAAATATCCCAAATTTCATGTTTCTAGGTTCATAATTATAGAAATTTCAAAAAAGTACCACTAACCACTAGAAAATTGAAAAAGTACCATCAGACGAATGAAAAAATACCTCAAAGTCCCCCTTTGTGAATTCTTTCCAACATCGAACCATACGTATTTAATTTCATGTTTCTAGGTTAAATATTACAGAAAATTCAAAAAAGTAGAAGAACAAAAAGTACCAAAAAGTCATTCCTCTTGATTTCTTACTCATAGGACCATATTTCTTTAAGTACCAATTGTTATCCAAATAGGACTATATTTACTTAATCTTATGTTCCTATACTTAATATAATTGAAAAATCATTAAGCTTAAGTTTGAATAAAATGTAATTTTCCGCCTTTACCCCTTTTTTTGGTACTTTTTTCCACCCATAGATGTATCAAAAATTGTATTCCAATATATTTCTAAATTGTAGTGGTATTCCATATTAAAATCCTCATATGAATATTTCAATATAAAAAAAAATGTTTTATGAAGAAAGTACCAGAAATATGTACGATTTTTAATCCTTAAACGTTTGAATTTCTAAGAAGTACCAAATTTGTATTTCTTATTTTTGATAAATTATGAATACGACATCGATTTCATCTGTATGTTCATTGGTTTCAAATATACATATGGTGCTAAAAAAGTACCAAAACAGTTTTTTACCCCTTAAACATTCGAATTTCTAAAAATCCCGTCTTAGTGGCTTTATATGGAGGGAGAAATACCTACGTTCCAAATTTCGTCTCTCTAGCTTCAGCCATTTGGGCTGTGGGATGATGAATCAGTCAGTAAGTCAGTCAGTCAGTAACGTTACTCTTTTATATATATAGATATAGATTATGTTTCAAATTACACTATTTTTTAAATAAGATATTTTATTTAAAAAATAAATCCATATGTTTTGTTAACCGATATAATTTAAGAATATTGCTAAATCTACTTAATATTTGGTATGTTCCTCGAGTCATAATTTTGAACTTAAGGAATAAAGAACAATTAAAAATTATTTTGAATTCATTCAAGTTAAGATAACAAAATTTTACATACAAAATTATTATTAATTATTACATATGTATATGTAAGTAATTTATTTTTTAAAAACTTCTTTTGTAATAATATAAAAAAATAATGCGTAATTCTAATACCTACATATATTTTTTTTTTTATTCCAAGTTAAGTTTCCAAATTAATATATAAATTATAGTTGAACTAGTCTGAAAATGTAGTGAATATGTAGTATTATTGTTAAATTTATTTTAAATACTTAGGCACGTTTTTCAGTTGGCGATAGCACAATTTAATGGTGATAAACAGTAACCAGAGTCAAAGAATGTTTATCTGTTTTATTGTATGTACGTATATACATTTTTAATTGGAGTATAGTTGAGAGTGGTCAACATGAAATACGTAAAGAGATGAAAAAAAAAAATACAATAAAGAAAATTAAATAATTATTCCCACGCTTTGCTTTAGTTGCATTTAAAATGAAATTAAAAGTTTTCAATGGTTAAAGTTAAAACTTATTGGTAGCAGACAAAATGATAATATATTTTCAGTCAGTGAAATAAATTCAAATAAATTTTGTCATCATCGTGCTTCGCAAAAGTTTACCTCATGTTTGGGGAACAAACATATTTAATTCTACAAACATTTACGTTTTAAATATTTGTAGACTGCAACACCCTAGGTGGGTAGAGTATTACATATATTTGTTCTAATGTTAGTAAAGTAGATAAATAAATGCCCACACTCTTATCTAAAGGATACTAATCATTATCACTTTATACGTTATAAGGAGGATTTATTTATGTGGGCTTATCTTTTTTCGAACATTTTCAAAATATATGTCTGTATATTTTTTAAAAGACAGAAAAATATACAGTTAAATATCCAACAACTCAACTTCATTTCATTTCACTTTTAAACTGATTGCAATAAGTATTTCACTGTGGTATTTATTTAAAGATGTTAAGTTATTAATTCTTTAAATGTGAGAAGAAATTTCAACATTATTTAAAATTCAGATAGGGGTCTAATTTAGGTTTATCTTCGTTATATATAAAATAATTAGTTTTGGCAAATTTCATTTGGATATCTTTAAAATTGAAATTGAATAAAAAATATTAATACAGAATATTACGTCGATACTAAGATTCACACGTATTTATGCATTTTATGTGATTTCCGAAATTGGGACTTATATGGGAGATACTGTCAAATATGAATCAATCTTCATAAATTTGCGCTGTCATTTATACTTATAAATTTTTTTATTTGTGTCAAATAATACGTTAATACAAACATTTTTATGGAATTTAATAACGTTAAATTGATTTTCGAAGGAGAGGTTCATATGCGAGCTATGGTCAATTGTAGACCGATCTTCAAAATCGAAATTTGGAACACGGATTTAGACATACAAAAACTATATTTGTGTTAAGTTTCATTAAAATATCTATATTTCTTAGGCATTTATGTGTGATCAAAGTTAATTACAGGAGCACATTTGTATGGGGGCTAGGTGAAATAAAGGGCCGATTATGACTAAATTCAATAGACTTCGTCTTTGTACAAAACATAATATGTACCAAATTTCATCATATTATCTTTAAAATCGCGACCTATACTTCGCGCAAAAGCGCGTGTATAAATACTTGTGAATCTTAGTACTGACGCAATATTCAGTATTAGAATTTTTTATTTTACGTTTAATACAATTATAGGTCCATAGTTTTGGTAAACATAGGCATGGTGTAGGGTATAATATTGTCGGTCTTGACCGACTATTCCTTTTTCTCTCGTTTTTTTTTTACAAAAAAACATGCTAGTTGTATTTTAGGGTTTCATAGTTTGAATAAAAAGTTGACTTTTCAACTTTTTTAATTTTGGAATAGTCGACTTTTGGACTTTTTCTGACAATTATCAAAAATGTTCGATTTTTTTCGAATATTTTTTGACTATTATCGACTTTTCCCATTTTATTTTAGGGTTTTATAGCTTAAACCAAAAGTCGACTTTTCGACTTTTTTAATTTTGCAACAGTTGACTTTTGGACTTTTTCTGAATATAATCGATGTTTGACTTTTTCCTACTATTTTCGATTTTCGACTATTATCGACTTTTCTCAATATATTCTAGGACTTTTCGACTGTTTTAATAGTCGACTTTTTTGGACTATTTTCGACTTTCCGATATGTATCGACTTTTCCCATTTTAATTTAGGGGTTTATAGGTTGAACAAAATGTCGAATTTTCGATTTTTTTTTAATTTTGTGATGGTAGACTTTTCGACTATTTTCGACTTTTTCTGACTATTTTTGACTATTATCAACTTTTTCCTAATATATTTTAAGGTTTTATAGTTTAAACAAAAAGTCAACTTTTCGACTTTTTAAATTTTGTAATAGTCGAATTTTCGATTATTTTCAACTTTTTCCGACTACTTGACTTTGACTTTTTTCGACTTCTTCCGACTATTATCGACTTTGTTCGACTATGGGACAGCAAAAAAGTCGATTTTTTACTATTTTCAATTCAAAAAGTCGTTTTCGACCTTTTTCAACAAAGAGTCGATTGTTTAATTATTCGAATTCCCAATATGAAATTCGATTCGATAAACCCTATTGTATTCATATACATAGTTATGACAGAGAAAATTTTTTCGAAATGGCACCCCAAATACCACTCGGGATTGGAGTTATGGAGTTCAAAATATAAATAAAAAATTTTTTATTCCATTTCAAATTTTGCTATTCTATCTGATTTCAAATATAACATCTTAAAACCTCACGATAAGGCATATGTGTGCTCTATATATCTTAAAGTTTTCAAGTTATTTGCTTTTATTATATAAACTATCTTAATGGTTTAAATATTGGTCTTGATTTCTCGATATCTAAATATTTATCTGTGAAGTTGTAAAATTTGTACTCAATCGGTTAAAGAACAAAATTATTTAACGTTTTAAGAAAACCTTAAGGCCATAACTTTCATGAGTCCACAAAAAAAAAAAATAGTTTTGAAATTGAAAAAATCATATTTTTTTGGTCCGAAAAATGTATTCTTTCTCTAAAATACAATTTTCTTTAAGAATATGTAATAACATTTCTGCCTAAAATTTGTAGCAATTGCCACCTAACTCGTCACCAAAGTTACAAGTATTTATCAGTTGAGAGTCAATTTATAACGTGTTGAGCAATGAGCAACTCGAGATCAATAACAATCATTGGCATTGTACAACCTGTCACTGTACAACCGTTGAAGACTATAAAACATAAAATATGTCAGATGAACAAGTAACCGAATCGGGATTCAAAAAATTATGAAATAAAAATACAAATAATTTAATGGTAATTAAAAAATTAAAAAAATTTTAAATCATTTTTTTTTTTAAGTAAACAATTACCGAATTTTTATCAAACTTTTATTATATTAATCGTTACTGAATCTGTTCTCTTGGACCAGTCCTGTAACCTAATTTTTGCCTTGCCCCAAAAGGCTATTTAGCTACTAGCCGATCACTAGCCCTGAGAACCTGCCACGTGACAATTTCTCTTTTTCCGTAGGGATTATACATTTCTGAAGGATTCCAAAATATAAAATTCCAATTTTTTGTGAAACTTTGTGTAAATCCAAACTGTCGATTATAAGATACATATTTATTTCCAAAAGAAATCCAATTCTGCTTCACTGTACAATGTAAATACCTTCAGTGCTTAGTGGTCCCTAATCGATAGTTCTGTAACTTATGAACCGCTGCAGATATCTGAATAAAATTTCATATATTCCGAACTGATTTATCATCGAGTTGATTTTGAGGAGTACAGACTTATAGCAAGCGTTTTCCCTTTCTTTCAACAGATAGACCAAAGAAGACCAATCAAGCAAGGACTCAGATTATCAATATTTTATGAGCTCTAAGATTATTATATCTACACATTACATGCGGAATGATAAACCCAATATACCCACCATCATTTCTTAATGGTGGTTATTAAAACAATAAAATATTTAGTTGAGTAAACCAAAACAAATAATTTGAACTTAACAAGTATTTATTATCTATAAACTTGTTTGCCCCCTTTTAATTATTCTTTAGACCCCAAACGGTTAAAGAAGCTGTAAAACTATTAGATTTAGAAAATGAAGAAAAAAAAGTAAACTACATCGAATGGCACTCTAAATGCATGCAATTGTATACATATTTAGTACAATTCTTCATACGAGTGAAGATCACGTCTTAAATGTGGTACGAAAAAATCATTAATATAAAAAGAAGTGCATGCTAAAACCTCATTTATTAGTGTCAATTCTTGCAAATACGCTAAAACAACTAGAATAATTTCTACAACATCATCTACATCATGAACAAATTCATTGTAAGTAGTACTAAAAAACGGAATATGAAAGAAAAAAAAAAAAAAATAGAAATAAAAGCAGTAATAAGAACAGAAAAAAAAGAAGTAAAATGAAAGAAAAATTTAAAATATGTTTACACTTATTTGCCAGGAAGAAATGGTCATCATTAATTTCCGTTAAAGTCAAAAGTAAATAAAAGAGAAAATGAAATTTGAGGGCGGAAAATGGCTGGTTGGGAAATGTATAGGCTACATTACAATTTCCGTTTGTAAATATTGTACTAATTTTTTTCTCATTCTCTTTTTCTCTCTCTTTCCCTATCTTTTACAGTCCTTTGCTTTGGTAGTTTGTGCTTTGGCAGCCTCTGCCCAATGCAGCAGTTATGGTAGTTATGGTGGCTCTGCTGGTGGTCAAGCTAGTGCATATAATGCCAATTCTTACATTTTGGGAGCTGGACCAGTAGGTTATGCCGCTGCTGCTGCTCCTGCTGCATATGCAGCTCCTGCATATTCTGCTCCCTCATATTCAGCACCTGCCAGACCTAGTGGTCCCAAATACACTGTACAACCTGCCTACGCTCATGAATTGTATCCCGGTCAACATAACTACAGAAGCTATCACTCTGCCCCCACCTACAGCCAAGTGGCTTTACCCATTGTACCCTCATCTCCTGTAGCTAAATTATATGTTCCTGCCCAACAATCATACGCTGCTCCAGCTGCCAGTTACGGTGGTGGTTATTAAGAGAAAAACCCTTCATAGGAAATTGAATTATCATGATGATTATGATGATAAAATGACATGATAAATGTCTTGACATATATAAATATGTCAATTAAATTCGGCACCAGTTTGTTTTTTGTTTTAAGTGTAAATAGTTTCGGTTGTTATTTTTGTTTTGTATGATTAACGTTGTTTTAAAACGTTGCAAAATTTTTCAAAAATTATTTTTGTTAAAATTTTTTTTATTTATAATTTTGGTTTAAATGTCTTTTTCAAAATTCTATATTTAGTTTGTTGTTTAAAAAAAAAGTAGAGTGAAAATGAAAAATTCGCATTTATCATGTTTTTAATGAATAAAAAGAAAAGAACAACTTAAATATTTTGTATTATTATTTTTTTTTTTTTTGTTTTTTTTTACAAACTCTTTATTGTTTATCAAGTGTCAGCATTAAGTTAAATTTTTATAGCATTTTTTGCTTTATTGCATTATTTTTATTAATTTTGCCCCATTTCAATATTTGTTGCTTTTCATTTCGTTTTATTATTTGCTGATAATTCACAAATAAAAAAAAATATATTATTTCTTGGTTTCATTGAAAGTTTCTTTTGTTGCTCTACTTTTTGTTATGTTCTTCTTCTTCTTCGTCATATTTAACCAAGTTATTGCATAATGAAAGTAGAGAAATAACAATTTGATAAGCTATAAATGAAATGTCAATAATCGTAAATTAAGTTGAAATTTCAGTTAGTTTTTAAGAGAATTTATCTCAATTTGATTCAAATTGCTTCGATAAATAAACTATCAATAATTTTAAGAAATAAAGATAAATTGCTTTTGAAGAGAATATTGCAGGAAAACTTTAATGAAGTCATAAGGTTAGTTATAGTTATAATAGAATTTTAAATTAAAATTACAATATGGTTAAGTTTTATGTTAGATTAAGTCGTAATATTCTTATTCTCTTAATTTCTTATTAAACTGTGTCCGTCATTCTGTTTGTCTGCTTATTAAAGTTCGAGAAGCTCAAAATGCAAAAATCTTGAAAGAAAATGGTCATAGAGAACAACATGCTAAAATTATTTTATAATATTATAGTCACAGTAAACGTTTATATGATTAGCACAATAATATTGAAGTTACAGGAATATGGCACACTATTCGGTTAGCATATTATGTTTGTAGCAAAAATAAAAAATGTTTTTCACAATTGTTGAAATTATAAAATTTTAATATAATCACATAACCTGATAACCAAACTATTGTGAATATTTTATAATATTTTTAATGTTAAAGATATTTTTTTTTGGTGACCATGATCATAATGTTTTTATTTATAAGTTTATCTGGGATTCAAAAAAACTTAGGGGATTATGGACTAATGATAAAAGTATTATGTTTGCAATTCACCTCTCAATGGCTTGAAATAAATTTAAAAAGCAACTCCTACATCTGGTCATTGATCTAATGTAGACATTCGTTATCGACAGGCAGCAAAGAAAAACTCATCGGACCCTTACCTTAAAGTATCACTTTTTAATTCTATTTAATGATGTCCGTGAACAAAGCTAAGGTCGCAATTCCTAAGATTTATTGATATGGCACAAATTACACAGAAAAAAGTAAAAATCGACTTCAAATTGCTTATATTAATTAATTTTTAATTGATTTTGCTCCAATTATCAAAATGATAATAATTACAATGAATGATTTTATTATTACTTTTTTTTAATAAATAAACGTAAATTTATTAAAATAAATCTTTAAATTTTCTTTACATTTTTCTTATTAAAAAAAAGAATTTTAAACCAATTAAAAATTTAATTATATTAATAAATAATATAATTAAATTCCAATGCAAAGTTAATTTACAATTTTATTAACAAAAAATTTGAAATATTTTTTTCTGTGTACGAATTGACTGAAGAACCTCGTGCCACAGAATTTTTTTTTTTTTCATTTTTGCCATAAAGACAAAGACTGTTATAAATGGGTATGATCGGTCTATTATTTAACATACAAATGTCCTCACGGAATAGGGGTTTAGTGGTCATAAATGTCTTTAATGTAGAAATATTTTAATGAAATTCGGTGCAAAAAATATTTGTATAAGTGTTCATTTTTGTCCATCATTTATCATAATTTCCATATACTTAACATCCTCTTCCGAAATTACAGTAGTCTATAATATTGAACATCGGTTCCTAATTTAAATTTAATAATTTTAAATAAAAGTAAATAAAATCATAAAGATATTTGATTACTATTATCAAAGA
>MINK01001981.1:447-16101 GCA_001735545.1 Phormia regina
TATAAAATATTAGTGAATCTTTCGTTTTGTAGCAATAGCATATATATTTTTTAACTACCTCCTCATACGTTATAGAGTGCATAAAATTAAATAATAATAATAAAAATAAAAATAAAAACAAAAAACATTTAAATAATCCAATCATAAACAAAACTGACATTTGCTTATCACTTCAAGAACTAGAACTTTAATATCAACAAACATAAAAAACAATAAAAAAAAGCACAAAAGAAACCAAAAAAAAAAAAAATACTTAATATGAATACTAAAATAAAAACAAAAAAATGAAAATTAAATCTACCACAAACAATATTAAAATCTATTCATGAAGTAATCAGATTATAATTTTAAGTTTAATACAAAATTATAATTAAACGATCGATCAATATAAAAAAAAAAATTATAACATCAAAATTATAGTACGGATTCACATTATAATTTACTACAATTTACTGTAATGAATGGATAGTAAATAGTTGACAGACAGTGGCGTGACAAAAGTTATTAAATTCACCACACTTCTTTACATTTTAGATAAAAATATGTTTTAATAAATTCCATACGTTTTAGTAAATTGTGTACTCACATACACGGAATTAATTTTTTTATTTACTTATAAATATTTATTATAAAATTTCCATAAAAAATATATGGAGAATAGAATTTTTGTAGTTTTGTTTTTAAACAAATTATTGTAGATAAAAATTTGTTTATTTTGATTTTTAAATTTTTATTTTAAAATCAAGTTAGAGCGTTTAAAAGTTAAAATACTTGTTTGGAATTTTTAATAAAATTATAACGATTATGCGTAGAAAAAATATAACTGATTATATTAACTGATTAATTTGTTTAATTTTATATTAGAGTTTATTAAACTAAATGCTAGTGTGTATTTATTTTTATTTTTAAAGATAAGTTTTATTATTTTTTTTAAATAAATTAATAAGTATTAAATATTCTGCACGTTCTTCAGTTTATATCTTAAATTATTTTATGTTATACGATTAAATATTATGATAATTATTATTATTATTAAGATAGTAAATGGTTTTTTGTTAATAATAAAATTTATTTTTACTGCTAAACTTTATTTCTGAGTGAAATTAATGCAGCTGTTTATAAAAGTAATAAAAATATAAACCAGTTTTAAAGATCTAAGTAGAATTTGTTCAATATATGTATTATTTAAAAATTATGAATACATTTCGATTATTCTAGAAAAATCGGTTTTAGGGGCAGAAACCATTGTGCCATGGTGTAAGAACTGGGATTAAAATTCCGGTAATTTTGCATTAATTTTGCTTCGTGATTTGTTAGTGAATTTTTATAATTTTTAAGAATTTATTATAAAAAGTGCGTTGATTTATCGCAATCGAGCTTAAGGATGCTAAACTAAATGTATAATACCAGGAATATTATAAAAGTTCAACCTTGGATGGTGCCGAATCAAAAAAATTCATATATAACAAATATTTGATGATTTGAAAAGAGGTGAAATCTTAAAAAAAATATATTGAAATTGGTCTTTAGTTCAATGATACTTATTGAAAAAATAATTATTCCCTTATGTTTAGGATAAGAAATGCCTTAAAATAGACATTAAGAATAAAATTTTGGCTTTAAAGCAGGCAATACGAATACATATTTGTGCGAGAGTTTATATTCCCAGCAAAAAAGGAACTGAAATATAACTGAATAAGTTAAGAATTTAACATTGTATTGTCATTGGAAGGAATTAAATTCAGCTTTCACCTTATTAAAGTATTTTAAAAATGCTTTAAAATAAGTAAAATTTTAATTTTCCTTATTTTACTTTTTGGGAATCAATTATTTAAATCTTCTGAAAAAGTTCAACATAAGCTTTTGTTCCACTTTTCAAGTGTTAAAAATGTTTTTTTTTTTTTTGATATCCTTGGTTAATTTTTTGCTGGGTTATTATCATTATCACCAAAGGTGGTTGGGGTATTATGTATTTGTGCAAATATTGCAAAGCAGAGAAAAAAATTTTCCTACACCCTTAAAGTATACCGTTCGACTCAGAATCACTTTTTGAGTGGATTTAACGATGTCCGTCCATCCGTCTGGTTGGCTGGCTGTCCATGTAAAGCTTGTACACAAAATACAGGTTGCAATTTTAGAGATAATTTGATGAAACTTGGTACATATGATTTTTTTTTTTTTTTTTTGGCACAAGAACATTCAAAAATACCTTTAACATTGAAATATTTTAATGAAATTTATAATTTCATGAAGATTGGTCCATAATTAACCATAGCTCCCATATGAGCCGCTCTTTCGAAAATCACTTTAACGTGCATAAATCCCATATAAAAGTTAATAATATTAAATATTAATTAATATTAACTTAATATTAATTTAATATTCGACAAAATGTCATAAAGATCGGTCCATAATTCACCATAGATCCAGTTTCGGGAATCACCAAAAAATGCATAAAAACATGTGAATCTTAGTATCGATGTAATATTCTGCAATAGTGTGTTTTTATTTTCCACTTAATACAAGTATAGGTTCATAATNNNGGTATCATATGGTATCATATTTATGTTGGGTCTATATAAAAATAAAAAAAAAATTTAGTTCAAGCAAAAAATCAAAATTGAAATTTTCCAACAAAAATTTCCCTTGGAATCAGAAAAATATTTCCTTTGCAAAATCGAAGTCCTTAGCATAAACAGTTTTTTTTTTAATATCCACCATTTATAAACTGATCTGTCTGAATTTTAATAGAAAAATTCTCGAAATGATTTCCCTAAATTTGTTTTCTAAAAATATAGAAATTACAAGTGAAATGACTTCTTGTGGTGAAGGGTATAAAAAATTATTTTTTTTACCCTTGGTGTATTAAGTTTGTCAAATGATGACGATGGACCAAGTTCGTCCGTGTTTCGGTTGAAAGGGCGTTCATGAGGCCCACTGCCCTATACAATATATACATCAAACGATCGAAAATCCTCTCGAAAATTTGCTAATGATATTCAGCATGGCAGAACCAGTTCTTAGAAAGCTACAGATTATTTATATTTTTACAGATCGGTTATATTTTTATAAAATTTCGGTTTTTTGAATCAATCAAATTCATAAACAACAGAGTTAAATGGAATTATTGTTGCTGTTCTTTATTTTAAAAGCAAAGCTTGAATGATGTTTAATATTTCTTTGTATTCAATTTTTCGTAGCCCAGCAAAAAATAACTTTTTCAGTTCTTTTTTTGCTGGGAGTTTGAAAAAAAAAATAGTTTTATAAATATTTAAGTACAAAAGCATACGTTAAGGCGTAATTTTTATATTAGTCGGTATTAAATATCCGAATCAGCCGAAATGTGATCATAAAATATATTTGTGTGGCAAAAAACAAATCAGCTGATCTTAGGCAAACAAAATTATTTAATAACAAACAAACATGTTCCCAATGTGAACACAGTGTGACCATGTAATGGAAAATATTTTTCCNNAAATACAGAACAATATTTTTGATCATTTTAATGATTTCATTAAGAATGCAAAAAAAAAAAATATTATAATAAAACAGGATATGTAATTAAATATATAATTTGGTACCTCTGAATTTTTGCATATAGCATCGCCTTAGTGTCTTAAACATACAGACAAAAGTCATCGACCATCATGCAGCGAAAATCATCCTAAAAATCATGTTATGCTTTTTATGATATCTTTAATAGATTTTAGCATGCACTTTATTTCAAAACGATATAATATTATACCAATACTTTTGAAACCCTGTGGTTTATCTTATGTTGTTACAGTTTGATTACAAGATAATATTTCTATTTATGTTTGTCAACCTCTACAACTTTTACATACATTACAATACATTCCGAGCTGTGGTGTAAGAGATACAGATATATTAACAAAAATTTGCATATGGAACCATATATAATTCTAATAGTAAAACTAATTTATTTATGAAATATGGATTAAAAAAATTTGATTGCGTTTTTTTTTTTGTATCTATTTGAAATTTGTTTGTTGGGTTGCTGTTTTTAATAAATTCCTAAACGTATGCTGCACTATTTATGCTAAAGATGTGTAAAAAGAAATGGAGTTGCCAGAAGCGATTATTTACAGTAAACATTCTTTTTATTTTAAATCAAAGTTATTAATATGAAGGGAATAATATAGATATAATTTTAACACTAAAAAAATTAAATTTAAAAAAAAAAAATTTATAATAAAATTAAATGAACTATATGAGAAATAGTTATTTTTTATATAAATATTAAGAGAAAGCAAATTTGTTGTGATAAAGGAAAATGGGTTTTATTTTTGTTTTTTTTTTTTTAGAAAAATTACTAAACATGTTTCAAATGCAAATTATACAATTTTATTTTTAAAGTCAATAGAAAATTTTGCTAAGAACTAAAATTAATAGAAAAAAGTCTAATTAAACTTAAAAAAATTTCTCTTTATTTTATTACTGATCTCTAAATTCAATAATGATAATGATGACTTAAGATTTTAAATAATCTGTAATGAATTTAAATTTAAAAAAAAGTATACTTTTGTTAGATTTCAATTCTGTTGCTAACTAAACTTGGTAAATTTGAATGCCATTTAATGTTGATTTCTTATTTTCATAAATAATAAAAATATTTTCCTGGAATTTTATGTTAAAAAAATACCATTTAAAACTTCTCACACTTATATGTGCAACAAAAAAGATTTGAATGGAATAAAAGGATTTCAAAAGTACTTAGTTTATTTCTTTTGAGTGACATTTAATAGTGTGATGTTTTTTATGGTATTTTATTTTATTTTTCTGTTTTAAGAAAAATTTATTTTATATATTTTTTTCTTTTATGCATTCGTTGAACGTTTTCTGATTTCTAATTTAAAACTAATAAATATATTTCGTAAAAATAAATAAATTAAAATACATACATACAGACACAACAACATAAAGTCATATGAACAAGAATTTTTTTATGTCTGAACGAGTATAAGATATTTTCACAATATATTTTTTTTTTATTTTTTATATATATTTTTGTATAAAGAATGTTTTGGGATAGAGATCTTAAAGATATCGAGTATTTTTGTCTGGACAAAATGAAACTATTAAATACCAAGTGAAAAAAATAAAAAAATTAATTTAGAGGGCTTTTGATAGGGAGAGTTTAAAACGAATTAAAAAGAACGCTATAGTATAAATTTAGATTGTAAAAATAAGCCCGGGTTCACACGCAGCTATTATTCTTGCAGCAATTCTGAGTTTATAGGAGAGAGAGGAGAAGAAATACTAAAATTTTACATTCTCTTTACCTCTCTCGTCTACAAAGTCAGAATTGAGGCCAGAAAAATTTCTGTGTGTGAACCCCGACTAAAATAAAGTCTGAGGATTTTAAGGATAAATTTTGATATATATTTTTTTTTTTTTTGAAAACAAATTTTGAAAAATGTATTTAAAAATGTTGAAATTAAAAAAAATATTGATTTAATAATTTTCTTTTACTTATATTATTATTTAAAAAAGTTTACAATTATTTTTAGATTGTAAAAATAAGCCCGGGTTCACACACAGCTATTTTTCTTGCAGCAATTCTGAGTTTATAGGAGAGAGAGAAGAAGAATTACTAAAATTTTAAATTCTCTTTACCTCTCTCGTCAACAAAGTCAGAATTGCGGCAAGAAAACTTTCTGTGTGTGAACCCCGATTTTAAGGATAAATTTTTTTTAATGTTGAAATTAAAATAATATATTGATTTAATAATTTTCTTTTAGCTTTATTATTATTTAGAAAAGTTTACAAATATTTTTAATATATTCACTCTTATACCAAATTCATCCATTGTAACAAACCCTATAACCTCCCTATAATACCGATTTCCAATTTATAATACCTCCCTCTAGAAAAAAAAAATTAAAACACGTACAGACAGACACATTTATTTTCTATATGTTTTCAACAAAAAACAATAATATCTGCGATAAGCAAAAAACAAAAACAAAAAAAGTATTTTCTATATTGACGTGGATCCATCAAGGTGGCGCTGGCTGCTGATGTTTCCACGTTTTTCTATGTGCCCGTCGTTAAGGGCGTTTTTAAAGAGGGGGATGACGAATTAAAAAAAATGTGTGGGCATTTAAAAAAATTTATCGTGTTAAAAATAGACATCTACGTAATTTATCATCATACATATTAAAAGAGATGGAGAAGATTTTTCTTAATTTTTTTCCTGCTTCTTCTTTGTTAAAAATTTAAGAAAATAAATTTATTAAATTGTGTTGGTAACAGAAACTAGAAATTATGACTTTTTTTTTCTTAATGTCCCCGAAAATATCAATAGGTATGACATTAGTTGGTTGGGGAGGGGGATACAAAAGTTGAAAGAAACATTTTTTTGTTATTTGTGCATTTAAATAAGAAAAGATAATAAATTTGATGTTCTTAATTGGTTTTATAGAATTTATTAAAAAAATAAATGTTTAAAGGTAATTTTCACTAGAAGGGATAGAATAAAATTTTGAATTATTTTTAAAAAATTAAACCAACAACATTTAAATTTATTTTATTTTTTTCAGCGTGTGTGTTTTTTCCAATATTTTATAGATTATTAGCCACGTCTATTAGTTTAGTTAAGGGTTATCAATTATTTGGATTATTACCTTTTTTTACTAATGAAGAAAATATTTATTTTTATTAAATCATAAATTAGTTAAAGGAATATGATTCATATAAAATTAAGTATACAAATAAAATTTTAGAATTATGACTTATCCAGAATTTTATAATGAGAATAATGAAGTATATGACGAAATAAAACAGGTGACAGTAGTTTTACAAAACTAACGTTACTTCGAATTAAATATTTTTTTTTTTAGTCATGGAGTTTGACAGCTTAAATAGTTAAAAAAAAATTATAATCAGTTGAGCGAACGCACCTGTTTGAATTCGCCTTGGCTGTATTATTTATATTAGTCAAATTTATTCCTAAACTAAAGAGATTTGCTGTTATTTTTCCTTATTCGTAATCAAGTTATAATGGTAGTATAAAGTTACACAGTTCAAGAGCTTTCAAAAAAGAACATTTTCACCACTTTAAAAGCAGCACAAAGTGAATATTTTGAACTTTTTGGGAGGTTCATAATAATTGCTTCCAAAAACGTTAAAGTAAATAAGTTTTTAGTGTGAAAGAAGGTTAATGATTTCTAAAGCACCCCATACACAGATACTGCATAAGCTCATGCAATATAAATATATTTGTAAAACTTAATATTTGTAAAACTTATAAGCCCCTATATGTTTTTCAGTCTCGTGGTAGTCAAATTTGGCCCACTGTAGCGGTGCCCGTGCTGCAGCTAAAGATTCCATCTAACAATACTCTGAAAGCCTAACGCCTCCTCTATCTATGTTTTAAGTTTCATCGTAATAGGTTCAGTGGTTTAATGTTACAGATTTAATATCATTTATCCCACAGTGCAGTGGTGCTTATATATTTTTTTTTATAAAAATTTCGCTTTAACCTAATTTCTTAGTAATTTCTGGTTGAAAAAAATCTTGCCCCATAGACGAATAGTTGGACTTGGTGTATTTTGGTGTGCTAAACACTAGTCTGTTTTCAGTTTTCCATCAGGTTCGGATTTTTTTGTGGGTGTGTTTAATATTGTGCCCTAAATATGACGATTACTCGAGTATATTTCGCTACTGCTTGAGAACGGTTTGTACGATTTATATAAATGATAAACCACGATATAAAATAGTCTCAATTTAGTTTCTATTTATAGCAATGATACTGCTATTTACATAATTTTATTACTTCCACCTTTATATATTTCAACTTAGTTGCAATGGTAGTTTTTTTATTATTCTACAATCGTAGCTGTATCTACAATATTAGTTTTGTTACAATTGTAAAGAGCTAATAGCTTCCATTACAATTAGATTATTAGCTCTTTAGGTTGCCCTAGTTAAGTTGCAATTGCTAATTGCATAATTCTAGTTTAATTGTAATTGTAGCTATTTATATTGCTATATTTGTAGCTATTTACGTAGTACAAGTTTAGTTGCAATGATAGTTTTTTATTGCTAAATTTGTAGTTATTTACGTAGTACAAGTTTAGCTGCAATGGTAGCGTTTAATTTTTCTGCAATTGTAGCTCTTTATATAATATAAATTAGTTGTAGCTCTTTTTAAATCCTCAGTTTCAATACTATAGTTGTTCTTTATATAGCTACATTTATAGCTTTTTAGATTGTTCAATTTAAGTTGCAATTGGAGTTCATTATAGTAGCAATAGTACTTATTTTTTTAGCTACTTATTTAGTTTCATTTTTCAGTTTAGTTACAGTAGTATTATAATATAGTTTATTCCTGGTCCAGTTTTTTTTCATATATATCGTAGTATTTCTCACCGATTTTATTAGTTTCTTTTAACTAGTTAAAGAAAAAAATTATCTATTGAATAAAAAAAATTTTGAAGTCGATATCGAATCCAAAAATAAACGATTTTGAATTTGAAAATTGCAAAATTTTTTTTTTTAGTCGAAAAAGTATTTACACCGTTTTTTCTCTAAAATCAAATTTTAGAATAATTTTACACTTTTCTGAAAGGTAACTTCACAGAGATGACTTTAAGATAAGAAACAAATCCAAGAACTTAATTTATTATGGTACACATCCTCCCGAATTCGACCAATTTTATATGAAAGTTTTTATTTTAGACTACATTTTCTCAAATCCCAAAACACGAATCGACAAACGGAATGCAGTTTAAAAAAGTATAATATGTTGTTAAAGGTTTCAGAAAAATGTGGCTTCTATAGGCAAAAATGTGAGAAAAATATTTTTTTTTTAGATTTTTTGGTAATGGTGGGGTGGATACCTTTCTCAAAAATCTTAAAATTTTTCCCGCTGTATTATTTTATACAATATAGTCTACATCAGCTGAAAATTTCGTTAAGATATCTTTAATAACAAGGATTTTATTTTAGATAAAATATTTAGAATTTCTCAAAAAACACTATTTTACAAAACTTTTACTTTAATTTCAAAGTCCAAACTCGATTATTTTCATCTAAATTACATTGCTTAGCTGATATAAGCCCGGGTTCACACACAGCAATTTATCTTGCCGCAATTCTGAGTTTATAGGAGAGAGGGGAGAAGAGAATACTAAACTTTTACATTCTCTTTACCTCTCTCGTCTACAAAGTCAGAATTGGGTCAAGAAAAATTGCTGTGTGTGAACACCGACTAATTCTTCGTTATATAGAACAAGACAGAAATGAAACTATGACAGTTTAAAGTTTACTAAGTTCTCTTACAAATGTAGTTTTATTTTATCCTTAAAATTAATAGCAATCGATTTTTCTACTATAAAAACTCCTCCAAATTGAACATTTTGATTATTAAATACCTTTAACGATCTGTCACATTCTTTATATTATATTACCGAAATGTTGGATAAAAAAAAAAGTGGAGAGAAAAAAAATTTAATATGATAACAAAAGTTGAAAGTTTATGTCTGTATAGTTTGTTGGTTTGTTGGTTAGTTTTTTGGTTTGCTACAATAGTTGGTTGACTGGATGGCTGGCTGGATGGCTATGAATGTTTTTTTTTTTCTTTTGGCCGTTTTATGGTGTGTCTGTATGTTTCGGACATACTACATATTTCTCATATTATACGATACATATTTCGGTAACTCGTTTACTAAAAGTCAATCCACATATAGGTACGTGTCAGTTTTATTAATGATCGTGGGAAGGGAATGCGACTTGCGACTAAACGCACGCACAAAGCACGTTCCTTCTTCTTAGTTTTATTTTTGTTAAAAACGAAATATAAAAACCAAAAAGAGAGATAGAGAAAAAAAAAAAAAACAACAACAGAAATAATAAAATAACAACAGCAGCAGCAATAACAATAATAATATGACCAAAGTAAAACTGAAGCCAAAAACCAAACCCTTTCCTTTACCAAGAATCATTAACTGGCAACAATTGTGGCAGAAATGGCTAAAGTAGCAGGAGCAGCAGCAGCAACAACAATAGTGAACAGCAAATCACAATGACTTCAAAAACAAAACAGGCAAACATTTTTTGTTATATTAAATAGAGTGACCAGATTATATCTTTCTTATATTTTAATATGTATAAAGAGTTTTGGGAACAAAACAAAAAAAAAAAAAAATCTGTGAAGGAATTTATGTTGTAGATATAAAGTTATTAACTAGAGTTAAATATGTTTGAAGTTTTAATGGGATGAGGTCATATATTAAAGTAACATGTTACATATTTAATTTTGAAAATAAATTAAGTTTAGAGCATTTAAGATTAGGGTTCTTTAAACTGTTAAACAAATACATATAAAGAGAAATAAACATTAACTCGTCAGCATTTAGGAGCAAAAGCTTTTTGATTAGAGAGGCCGTATATTTAAAGGTAGATCAATGATAGACAATAGTTAAGAATTGCTGTCCAAGTTAGAGGATTTTATTCTTTGATATTGTCTATCTTTTAAAACCCAGCATTATAGTTTTCAACTATAATGCAACTATAATTTTACTATTAGGGAAAATATTAAGTAAAACGTGATTGAGGATGTATTAAGCACAACAAGTCTTTTATACCCTTTACCTTCATTAAATAAAATTTTCTCCTTAAAGTATGCTTTCATATTTTTACATTTATAAATTTACATTAAAAACCCAGCCAAAAATAACGAGAAAAGAAGGTATAGTCGGTCAAGAACGACCATATGATACCCTACACCATTGGCTGTTTGCACCAAAATTCGGGAAGGAGCCAATTATGGACCTATACTTGTATTAAGTGGAAAATAAAAACAAAATATTGCAGAATATTACGTTGATAATAAGATTCACATGTATTTATGCACATTTTGGTGATTCTCCAAATTGGGTCTTATATGGGAGCTATGGTCAATTATGGACCGATCTTCATGAAATTTTGCACTGTCACTTATACTTATATAACTGTTATATGTGTCGAATATTAAATTAATATTAACATTTTTATGGGATTTATGCACGTTAAGAGTGGTTCATATGGGAGCTATGGTAAAATATGGACCGATCTTGATGAAATTAGGTACATAGATTTATGCTTAAATAAAACTTATTTGTGTTAAATTTCATTAAAAAATTTCAATTTTTAAAGTATGTTTGAGTGTTAAAACTCCATTCCGGGAGAACATTTGTATGGGAGCTAGGTGAAATAATGGGCCTATCATGACCAAAAAACCATCTATGGTTGTGTAGATAATAAAAATGATCAAGAGCTTACGAAAAAGAACATTTTCACTACTTTCACAAACTGGAACAAAGTGCATTTTTTGAACTTTTTTGGAAGTTCTTAATAATTAAATTCAAAAAAGTGAAAACAAATATTTTTTTTTGCGGGATAAAAGCTTAATAATTTCTAAGAAAATTAAAATTTTACAAATTTAAAAGCATTTTTATTATATTTAAATAAAACTTAAGCAGAACTTTTATAAAAAAAAAAATATAAACATAGTTTTAAGTGAAGTACTGGGAAAGCAATGAACAAGAAGCGTGGATGTTAATATACATTATTATTTTTTTAATCTTTCGTTTGTTTATGAACGAATTTTATTGATTTAAAAAATCGAAATTTTATAAAAATATTTATGAAATATTTATTATTATTTTTTTTAGTTTTTGGCCTAACTTGTTTATAAACAAATTTATTTGGTTTAAAAATCGAAATCTTATACAAATATATATGACCGACTTATGTAAAAATTAATATGGGCTTCAAAAAAATTAAAAATGTGTTTTGGCCGATGTCTCGGTTATTATTGAACCCATTTATTTCAAATTTCAATTTCAAAAAGCATAATAAGATACCAAAAAAACTCGAGAACCGTTTATAAAACAATTTTTTTAAAGTAAATTTTCCTCATTTATAAACTGATCTTTCTGAATTTAAATAGCAAAATTCTCGAAACGATTTCTGATCATTTGATATATACTATATATATAACAGTTATTGGCCCTACAGTTATCTTTACTTATAAGGTTCTAAAAATATCAACTTTTTTGCCCCAAAAGTAATTGTGTAAATTTACAAAAATATTTATGACAGCGCTATATAAAAATAAAAATCTACAGCATAAACTTAGGGCTTATAAGGAATCAAAATGCATTTAACCCGATATCTCTGTTGTTATTGAACGATTTATTTCAAATTCAGAACAAAATCTTTGCAAAATTCAGAAACTTTTTTGCAAAAATGAAGTGTTTAGCATAAGCAAAGTCTTCAGAAACTCGAGAACAGAGATATCGCTGAATTTCAATAGCAAAATTCGCGAAAGGATTTCCGTTTGTTCGTTTTATATATCGTGTATATCAGTTATGGGAATGGATGTACATGATCCTAGCGTTATCATTTATTACACAGATCTAGAAAATATCAACTTTTATTGCAAAAATGAAGTTTTATTTATAAACCAATCTTGCTGATTTTTTATGTCAAAATTTTCGAAAGAATTTTCAATCGTTTAGTATATATAATATATATATCAGTTATCGGTGGCCTTCATAAACGCCATTTCAACCGACACACGGATGGATGGAAATGGTCCTAGCATTATCATATCTTACATAGATCTAGAAAATATTAAAATATCAATATATTTCTTTACAAAAATTAAGTTTCTAACATAAGCAGAGGCTTCAGAAACTCAAAAACCGTTTACAAAACATGTTTTTTTTTTAATTATATTTTCGTCATTTATAAACCGATCTTGCTGAATTTCAATAGCAAAGTTTTCGAAATAATTTACGATCATTTAATATATATATTTTATATATCAGTTAAAGGTGGGCCCCAAAAATGCCATTTCCACAGACACCATTACGAAGCGATGGATGGACATGATCCTATGGTCATTATTTCTTACACAGAACTAGAAATTATTAACTCTTTTTAATAATTTCTAAGCTTTATAAATTACAAGTGGAATGAAGGTGAAGGGTATAAACATAATATTATCAGACCCTTTAAAAAATAGGATATAAAAGATACAAAAATTCAACTCCTACAAATTAAAATTATCTGCGATTTTTTAAAATCTCCATAGTATAACTGCAAACCTCAAATATAATTATTTTTCTCATTTCGTTAAGTGTAATTCATTTTAATTGGAAACACAAAAAAATGTATGGCTTTCACTTTCATGCTCATAATGCAACACATAATATTAAACATGCGGTAGGGTGCAAAAGAGTAAAGTTAACAAAAAATCTAATGATATTTTTCCTTTTGGTTTTCAGAGAAAAAAAAAATTAAATAAAATCTACTTGTACTACGAAAATGTTTTCCCTTGAAAGGACAACACTTAAAAGTAAAAGGACAAAATTTTCACAATTTCACGACAACTCGAATTTCATAATTTTCAACAAAATGTCTCTTAGTTTTATTATATTCATTTCCGGTACTTTGATCTTTTGCCATAACATTTTTATGACACCAGACCAAAACAATAAATAACTGGATTTGTTAAAAAAAAATATAATAATAATAGAGAAAAATGCAATTTTATTAGGAAAATATCCCACAATGACAACTGATAATAAAAATGAAAGAAAACACTTAGTATTGAATATACATACACATAAACAATTGAAATGGGAAAAAAGGATAAAGCCACCTAACAACCAGTGTTTAAATTAATGTGTGTACCTAATACTCTAATGCATACATATACTATATACATATGTATGTATGTATTTTTACTTCATTCTTTTTTTGTTGCTGTCTGTCTGGGTTTTAACGTCAACACTTTTATCATATTGCTGCAGCAGCAGGAGCAGCACTTAAACGCAAATATAAATTTGAAATTCTGAATAAATTTTGTTTACTCTTATACTTATTTCTAGGAAATTTAATTGATGATTATGCCGACACTCCCGCACTTACGGCTTTAGTATCCCATGTTGCTTTTTGCTTTAGTGCTACCTACTAAAAAATCCTTTAACCCGAAATGAAAATTAATAAAAAAAAACAAATACTTGTCCTTATTTCGAAATTTGAAAACGTTGAGAACAATACAATACTTTAGAGAGATTAACCAAAATAATCGTAAAAAGTCATAAAATTCTTTATTTTATGGGAATTTGTATAAATTCGTATCTGTTATTTGTATCTGTCTACTTAATATACGTTCATCCAAACAAACAAACAGTCAAGCAAGAAAGCTAACAAACATACTTATAGATTATTTAGTTTCGCATTTAACAGATAATCAATGCAAAAAAAAAAAAAAAATACAAATTCTCATCATGTGAACAAACAATAAACAAATTTCATACTACAACATTGTATGTTGAGTGTTAAATAGTTGTAAATACTTTATATCATGTTTAACGATTTGTTCAAGATTATTTTTTTTATCTTTTTTTCCATGTGTATGTGTCTGTATTGTTTTTAATTTACCTACTTTCCAACTGTATAGGAATTTTGCACTTCCTATAACGATTATCAATTGCATTCCATTAGATACATACATATATTCATAAGTACATTCATACATACACACATATGACTATATGTACGTATATAATTGTACACAAATTGACGTTTAATCACATGCCACAATCAGTCAAACCCATCGAAACACTTGCTCTTCAAGTATCGCATGTCCGCTGTTAGTGTGAATGCGTGTGTGAAAATAGACGGGACGTTTGGTTATATTATTAGTGTTGAATAAACCAAACGATAAAGGTTAAAAATATTCACATACATACATACATATGTATATAGCTGGTTGAATTCATGTTTTATAGGTGTTAACGATTTCCGTTAACCCCCATGTGAAAGAAAAATATATTGGAAATAAATGAATATTTTACCCTATTTTGTGTTTAACCCCTTTGAGAGAAAGTTTTATGTAGGATAATTAATTTTGTATGAAAAATATTCCTAATTTTCTTTTAAATATATTTTGGACTATTAAAATAAAAGCTGGGTTAAATTCGAACGCATGTGACAATTGAAAAGCTTTGAATAACTGTAAAGGTACAGTTAGGTGATAGTCAAACACTTAACCAATGCGAAAATAAGACAGAATATTCTCGTAGACCAAACAACAAAAACTAGCCTGGCTGCACTTAAGAGCCCAAACCAGGACTGCCAGATAAAATTCATTAAAAATCGTCAATTTGGCGAAAAAAAAATCGTCAATTTAGTTTTCGAAAATGGCCAAAAAATCGGTCATATAAAATCTCAATACTATCAATACTATCAAATTATAAATTTATATTAAATTCAAATATTATATTTATTAAAAATTTGTGTTTGGGCTCTAAGACATAATTACAATGACGCAAGAGTTGTTCTCCAATCCAGATCCAGAGAATAAACATGGTCATATCATGATCACCACAACTATTCAATGTTGTTTGTATATCAGTTTTTCATTGATTTGAATAATACCGTGTTCATGATAGCAACATTTATGATTTCGTTTTATCGTTTAGTGATTATACATAATCAAAATTTTAATATGCTTGACTGAATTATAATATGTATTTAAATATTTTTGTGTGAAAAATCTAAACATTTAGTTAATTTTACAATTCATAAGTTAATTCTACAACCATTCAGTTTATTTTATAATTTAATTGTTTA
>MINK01001988.1:0-11113 GCA_001735545.1 Phormia regina
CAGGACACGTCAAATTTCAAAATTGTCCATAGCTTAGACTGTGAATTGTGAATTGAAGGGCGCAAAAATGGTATCCTATAATACCAAAGATTTTAATAGAAGTTGTGCACACCGTTCCAAATAAGTTACTGAAGCAACTAACGGAAGAGTTATCAAAAATGGTCAATAAGTTCATTAGAACTGTAAAAGTTATAATTTTCCGTAATCTGTAACAAATTATCAATTAAATAAAACAGAAATAAAAACTCTAAGATCAACCATTTCCAAGTTATTGAATAGTATATATGTTAAGATTTTACGTACGCACACTATATTTTTGAATACAACATTTTTTAATATAAATATTACGTAGAGTCTAAAAAATTCCAATGAATGAAATTATTTCTTTAATGTTTACTAGTTGTAGTGGGTCGCGATTTTAACGCAATGTCAAAAGTGGGTCACGATGCAAGACCCTTGTGAGAACCCATGATTTAAACAAATAAACCTTTAATAATATTTGCACAATAAATACAAAAATTTTAATTTCTTTTAGCAGTTCTATTTTGCAGCTATATGACAATTCCAATATATCATGCGAATTTCAAATCTTATAATTTGGTTTTTGGACTATAGTAAATAAAAAATTAGTGGAATATCAACACGATTTGATGAATTGGAGTTCCTTTAAATTAGAAACGAATTGCAAATTCATTCAGTTAATTCATTTGAATTTGAAACTTTAAATTTTTTTTTTTTTGTATAAAATGTCCTTTTTTTCGTTCATAAACTCGGTATTTGCGTTACACATAATATCATAATATGAAACAGAGAGTTTCAAATTCGCTCTCTGAGAGAATTACCCCACGTGTAGGCTAAAATATTAGTATTATAAGAAATATTATGAGACTGTTGTGATAAGATTTCTCTACACAACCATCTTATAATATTTACTGTCAAAAAATACACATATGGAAAAGTTACTTTGTGTGTGTGTATATGTATTTTAAAAAGTTCTTAAAAACAATGATTTTTTTCGTAAAATTGATTTATTTTAAAAGTTATTTTTCATTTAAAACAATAATTTGATAAAATTATGCTGGAAGATTTAGAATTTCTTCAATTAAACGTACAGGTTACCTCTGTGACTGAGTGAAAACAATGAAATCTTATAAGATTTATTAGAATACTTTTACTCCTTGTTTAAGATGTAATATAATATAAACAAAATGGTTACTCTCAAATTTGACATTCTCTGTTAATGTTATCTCACATATTATGCCTAAATGTTAACATTCCCAGCAAAAACTTCCATTGCCATTAAATAACACTACACTATTCATTATTTAACGCGGTTTTAAAAAAATTTTTATTTACTACACTCATTGTTTCAAATCATATCGAAAACTGATTTTTGATTGATCAGTTTTGTGAAGATTTTGTTTTTAATGATAAGTGAAATTTTTTACATTTCATAAGTTTTTCTTTTTTTTTTTTAATTTGACAACACTGCATAATACGTACGACAAATAACAATTTTCACACGCAGTTGAGTATGATACTCTTCTAACATCTTTTAACATAATAACTATTTCTTAAAAGCTACAAAATCACGTAAGTATATGAATTTTTATTTCAAAACATTCCATTACTCATAGTTTTATTTATTCGGATTTATATTTGTATATGTACAAATTTATAAAAATAGAACATGTTTGTATATGTTTTACATTTCAATAATATAATATGGAATTTTGTGCAATGTTTGCAAATATTCGTATTTATAGATCTGTCAAAGTGTTTTATTGTAAAATCTTATATACGATAATTGTTTTTAATAGGTTGTAATCGCACATTTGTGACAACGAAATTATTAAGAGCACTGATATATTTTTTAACACATTTTTTTTACTTTACAGTATTCTATTAGCAATATAAATGATATTCGAACACGAAATTCTTAGGTTAGTATTTTCTATATACTTGTCCTACTTTATAAAGTGAAATTAAACAAAATCTTAAAAAATAAATTCATTACGCTGATTGTACTAGACAACATTGTATCAAAACAATTATCAGAATAAAACTTAACCCAGTGTATAAAGAATTTACCAGTATTATTGCAGCATCAAGTTACAGTTCGAGTTATTTAATTAAATTTCTTATACATAAGTAAAACTTTAACAGTACAAAACAATACAAAATTTAAAAATTATTATTTTTTAATAGCCTATAAAATTGTTCAGGGCAAATACTACCTGTGTATAAAAGTTCATATAAGTAGTTAGAAACAATTCAACCCATAGGATACATTCGCCAAATGATGGGAGCAGAATCATTTTCCTATACATAATTGGTTTTTATGTTAACTAAATACAGCAATTGAAAAAAAACAAACCAAATTAATATTATTATAAAATAAATAAAACTTTAATAAAATGCCCAACCAAAATCAGTGCATAGAAAAATCATTGAATAATTTTTCTTTGAATTACATTAACATTAGAGGATCTATATGTACAGGTACAGATCTAAGAAAGTTCGCAAAAAAACATTGACAAAAGAGAAATAATCACGTCTATATAAGTTCAAATGTAAATAGAAAACATCAAAATTATAAAGATCAAATATTAGCGATGAAAGAAACCAAAACCAAATCTTTGTTTCATTTTCGAGATACATAAATGCAAAGTTATATTGAAAATACTCCCCTATCTGGGTAATTTAAATTTTTACTATACAAGAGCTAATTGTCCCTGCGTTGCATGGGATCAAAAGGTTAATAAAAAATTTAGAAAACATAAAAAATAGCTTTGCTATTTATTTTTGAATTTCGATTCCCATATGTGTGAAATGCAAAGAACTGCAATATTTTCGTCAGTTTAATTTAATAAAATAATGCTGAGAATTTCACTTTAACCAGGTACTTAACCTGTAAGCCACAAACTGAACGGTCATTAGCAAAGAAAGTTACTACGAAACTTCATACCAATCGGCTTAGAACCACGTTCCGAGTCGATTTAATGATGTCTGTTCGTAGATGTAAACCTAGTAATCAAACTACAGGTTGCAATTTTAAAAACATAAATTAATGAAATTTGGGAGGAATACTAATTATTCTATTATATCACTTAGCCCAATAAAAATCTCATGCTGGAAAAGGGGTTTAACGCTGATAATTTATCATAGCTTCCATATTAGGTCCACTTTCAGAAATCACATAAAAGTGAATAAATTCATATAAATGTTAGTATCCACGTAATAAGAGTTTCGGCTCACAATTGGTCCCAAGTTTAATAATAGACTTCTTTCCGAATTTCGGTGTACATAATGGTTTAGGGTAACATATGGTCGGAAAGACCGACTATATCTTTCTCGATACATTATTATTAAGCATGAAATTTTCCAAATTTATTTTATATACATATACATGTAAAATCCGGTTATATTTCATTAAACTGGTTTAGTTTTCCATATGTTAAATATTTCAATTATTTTGTACATTATCAATATTTAAATAATATGTATATAAATGACTTTTATATTTTACTAAAACTGTAAAGAAAAAATCTAAATTTATTTATCAAATCTAAGAACAAAAAAGCGGTCAGCCATATCAGAGAAATACAGAAGTAGCAAAGGGACTACGTAATACATCCGTTTAAAGTATTTTAAATTGTTCTGCATTTTTGTTTATTTAGGCTACAGCATCTCAGTTAAACTTGTTAAAGATTTTTAATAGAAATGTTTTCTAACGTTACGATCGGCAAAAGTAATAAACAGAAAGCGAATGCACACAAATTAATTAATAAACAAGTGGTGGTGATAATAATAGTAGCCGCTACCCGCTCCCTTTACGAGGCGATGCGGTGGCAATCTGTGTCATTTTACAATAATGCAAACACAACAGCAACAACAATAAAACCAATTGAACATTATACAAACAAAACACACACAATATGTACAAAATACGGCGAAAAACGCACAATTATTAAATTTACATAATCTCGATAACTGGCTAAATGTAAAAAATATGAAAGATCCTTTTTAGTTTACCTTGCCGGACACGGTTTCACCATCATAATAAAGTAACATTTTTTCAATTTTACCATCCTCTCCCTTGACCTCAGTCATTTTTCTGTTTTCAGCACCATCGAAAACAATATCGATTTCGGCCGACTGTCCAAAACCCAAAAAGTTCATATTCGTTTTGATTTCTTGACGATTCGCTGCAGAATTATCTTAACAATTGGAATGTTTCTAATGTTTAAATATTCCCGTAAATAAAATTTTATTAACAAAAAAGTGTAATTTTTTGGGCGTTTTGTTGAAAAAAAAATTACTTTGCTTCGTTTGATTAGCAGAGACCTGCGCCGAACAATTTGAACGGCGGCGGCGGCTTTTGTAAACATTTGTCGAAGGCGGCGCAAAATCGACTCTAAGCCGGCGTAAAATTAAACGTCATTAAATTTTCGTGCCGTATCCAAAACCGAAAATCGGTGTCCGGTTTTTTCAGAAATATAATCTTTTAAAACTTGTATCGATTTTTTATATATTTGAATATCTAATTAATTAT
This sequence comes from Phormia regina, assembly GCA_001735545.1. Lineage (NCBI taxonomy): Eukaryota > Metazoa > Arthropoda > Insecta > Diptera > Calliphoridae > Phormia > Phormia regina. Next base: position 4,556 of record MINK01001988.1, read on the forward strand.
AAACACACAAAAAACATGACAATTTCCATGCAGGAAGACATTTTTAGAACATTAGAATATGTTGAATATGCCCAGTCAAAAGAGACAAAACCCCAATTGATATTGATATCACCTTCTGATAAGACATTTGAGAGGGACTATGAAAATGAGATGCTTGACATCTTATGTCACTTGTGGCAGCAAATCTTTTAAAGATATCAAGAACAAAGAATAATTATATTCGTTACTAATTCGTTTTCGAGATCAAAAAATTGTTTAAATTATTCGATATTGATATGGTTATCGACTCTTGGCAATAATTCAATAATTCCATTATTCTCTAATTTTCTGTTCATAGCATTATGACATTGTGTGCAGTAGTTTTGTATATGTGCCAGTACTTTTAATTATATTCTTAATATTCGCCTCAAAATATGCTTCCATACTTTCACATAAATCTGCATTGAAACCCCGCAAACATTTTGCTAAGAAGAGTCTTCTAGAAGTGGAAACTCATAACACAAAACTATTGCCAAACTATCATTGAAATTATCTTCCGTCGGAAGTGTGTTCCAGAATAATTTGTTATTGTTAAGCATACTGAAGCCTAATCGCGAAAATGTCGTAAGTGTTGCAAAAAAAACTTTAAAAGAGAAACACTTTTGTGATTGTATACACATTGTTATATATTGGAAAAATTCAGTTAAGATTGCTTAGTCCGGGTTCTTGCCGCAATTCTATGTTTATAGGAGAGAAAGGAGAAAAGAATACTAAACTTTTACATTCTCTTTACCTCTCTAGTCTACAAAGTCAGAATTGCGGCAAGAAAAATTGCTGTGAGTGAACCCTGACTTACGCTATAAATCGGTGAAATTTTGAAACAAAACACGAATTTGAAAATGTTTTCGGCGTTCGGCATCAATATGATAATTTTTATAGGAAAAAATATAAAAGATCTTTGTTTTTTTTAAGTGCATATTTTTCCGTTTTTAGAGCTTATTTTCGCCTTTTATTGCTTATTTAATGCATGTAAAACTCATTTTTTTAAAAAATTGACAAAATCACATATGTAGACCCTATGTATGTTTTGATAAGTTTTAGATGTCATGTTACCGCACTGAAATGAATGAAAGATATTTGGGGTAAAATTTTACCCGTTTCGTATAGTTTAGCATATCTCAATAAGGTGAATTTGCTTGCAAAAAGTGTTGCCAGTTTTAAGAAGTGGTTAATTTAAAACTGTTATAATTCGGAAGTTTATGCGATTTAAATAACAGATTTCAAAATTTGATTACATGATTTCTAAATTTGATTACATGATAATTCATTTACATTTGTTTAATTTTTTTATTTTTCACTATAGTTAAAATCAAAAATTTATTAATAAACAATACACACATATCGTCACCGGAAACAACGTAACATCACTTTATAACTTTACAGGAGGCACAAAAAACGTTAAAAAATTAAAACTAAAGTCCCACTAACAAGATTTTTGTTGTATACGAGAACAACAGCTCTTTTCTCACTGAGAGGGGAAACTGCACACTAAACTTAATAATATTGTTATTCCTTAGTCTGATTATGTCACATACCTGGTATTCATTTGGATAGGCCCCAAAAAAAAATTTAGAACCATTACGATGCACCCGGTCTCCGTAACGGCAAAATACATAGACAAATTTTAGTCACTTAAACTCATTGTAGGGCACCTAATAAAAGTTCAAAATTAATCAAGTCTTCATTGAATCATCTACAACACCGCTAATATGAGGATCAATTGATTTAGCTTTATTTTTTAGATTTATATACCTATTGTAAGGCACATTCAATAAAATAGTCTAAATAAACGTAAATTTCATATTTGTTTGGGGAAAAGGAAATTTGGAAATATATTAATACCCTTCGATTGATTAAATAATTATACCATTTTCTAAGTTTACTATGCAACCTTGCTGGAAGTATTTTGTCATAATACCTCTTTAAAATGTATAATGTCTTCAAGTTCACAATTCATAAAAGAATTATTAAATTATTTACTAAAATTGTAAATTGAAAAATCCTTTTATATTTTTTAGCAAATAATATTTTTTAACAATTTATATTTAAAATTTGTAGAAAAAGCAAACATACACTACATTAAATAACGTATTAATATTACAAAGCTACAATAATAAAATTAATTAATAATTATTAATACAAATATATATTTAAAAGGTCATTTTAGATATACATAAATGTTTAAAAACACTTGACTGGTTTTTTAAGAAGTTTTGTCCAAGCAGTTGGATCATTTTGATTTTCTATATCAGAACGATACAACTTTCTGCCTTGACTTTGTAATTCCGCAAATTGTGCCACAATAGGATCACGACCACATGAAGCAACAGCTACAACTCTATCTTGTTCGTCAATAAAATAGGCAACAAATTTCAAATTTTCCAAATCGCCTTCAATAACTACGTCAGCATAGGATCCATAACCGGAATAACGAAAACCTTTGCCAAACAGCATGGTAAAGAAGAATGGCACTGCTTGCAATTCCTGAGCAGTATTGCCCACCATATTAATGGCAGCAATACGACCATGATATTGGGCCAATTGGTAATGACCAATGGTGGCACGTTGATTATTGTTAGCATATACTGGAGCATTAACAATGTCACCGCCAACATAGACATCATCGACCAGCGATTTCAAATACATGTCAGAATCAATGGAACCATTAGCATTGATTGGTAAACCTGAACCAATTAAGAATTTAGTATTAAATTTGGATCCAGTTCCCATAATGAGTACATCACATGGTATTTTAGAGCCATCAGCTAATACAACTTCGGTTAGTTTATTGTTAGCATCTCCAATAGCTTCAACAATGCCGCTGCTCATAATCATATTGACTCCTTGATCACGGAATAACCGTAATACCCGTTCACCAATAACCGAACCAAAACTCGCCATAAGAGGGAATTCAGTACGTGATACAAGTGTGACCTAGAAGAAATATGTTAACAAAAAATAAATAATTTTGTTTAATAATTAACTTCATTTTATAGAATTTATTGAAAGATTATTGTTTCGTTTTCAACAATTAAAATTGTAGCCCTCTATAAATAAATCTTTATATGTTTCTAAATATTACATCTGAATGATTCCATTAACGTTTGCTGGACCATTTTTAAAACATATCTAAAAATACGGATTCCTTTCAAACCATTATCGAAATTACCGTTATATGAAAAATATAATGGAGACATGTTAACATTTAAATAATACAGTGAGGCATGATTACCCGTGATTCGATTAACCGGCAACTTATATTATCCAGGAAAGAAAATTTTTAATTGTTTTAGTTTTTCTAACCAAACCATTGCGAAAACAACTTGTCTGATTTGATAAATTTAAAATTTTATTCACAGTTGATCGAAACCCATATTTTTGAAAGTGTTTTAAAAATGGTTCAGCTCACAAAATAATTGATCCGAAATATTTTGGGGATAATAAATTACACTGGTCGAAATAAATTTTGTTTGTGCTCCACGCTAAACTCGAATTTGCTTTCAGTTTTTTTTCCGTCAGGCAGAGATTTTTTTATGGGCGTGTCTAATTTGCGTCCCAAATAAGACGAATGTTATGCCTGCAAGAAGCGTATTGAACTTGAATTTTATGACATGGCACAACACATATGGGAAATCGAACCCTTTCCCAACCTTTTGCGTCTCCCGAGACCACATCTGAGAAATATCGTATCAGCAGTCTCATTGCAGGTTTGGCATTCATGCCAACAGACTGGAAATCCAATCGCACGATTTTTGCAGCAACGAGGATGAGGAAGAATCTATTTTCCATCTCTTCTGCACATGCCCTGCTCTGGAAAACTTTCGGTTTTCTTGATAGTCTCACCGATAGTCTTATCGATCAGCAGCATAATATTTCTACATCAATTTTGGTGACTCATGGTTTGATATGAGCGAAATATTAGACATTCCCATAATAACACTCTCGTATTTATCTCGTCGACCAGTGTTATCAATCTTTAACCTAAGGGGCTAACATTTGCAACTTACAAATCAATGCATTTTAATGTACATAACTATATACTTTCATATATACATATATGTATGTACATCACATAATTTTTCATTGTACTTACACTTTTAACTTTCTTCACCCAATTTTGAGCCGATTCCAGTGCGATGAAACTGGAACCTAAGCATACCACATTTGTTTCCGGTTTAATCATTTTATTTATCTCTTGTATATCTTCGTATTCACGAACCACAACTACTCCTTTTAGATCTACTCCCTTAATTGGTGGTTTGCTAGCACTACAACCAGTTGCTATAAACATTTTGTCATATTTTAGTGTTGTATTATTGGACAAATATACTGTTTTGGCTTCACAATCAACCTTGGTAGCTTCGGTTGACATTAAAGTTTCGATACCATACTCATCATAAAATTCATGTTTACGGAATTGAATTGTTTCAATTTTTATATCACTCGATTTGGAGATTTTAACACGATCATAAGGTAAATATTTTTCTTTGCATATCATAACTATACGACCGGTAAAACCTTCTTGACGCAAAGTTTCGGAGCATACTGCACCAGCAGGACCACCTCCGACTATTACGTAACAAAGATGATTTTTAGGATCACGTTTCACCATATTCCTAAGACGCTTTGTACTCTCAAGATCTTTGCGTTTAGCTCGTAACATAACTTGACCATCCTTTTCAATATCCACCTTGAAACAGGGCAGTGAATCGAGTCCAGGGAAATCTTCTATATCACCAGTATCAATATTGAAACAGGCTCCATGCCAGGGACAACGAACACGTCCATCACCCAAAACACCAGTATGCAAAGGAGCCCCATAATGTGTACATTTATTGCCAACAGCTTTTATTTGATTATTTTGTTTGATCACTAGAACTTTGGTGTTTTCATCGAAATCAAATTGTTTCATTTCATGCTCTTGCAAATCGTTGACATTGCAAACGTTTACAGAATCGGTATATTCTACATCCATTTTCTTTTCGCAGGTAGACTGATATGATCCAGAGCCGGTGGTACCTAAGTCAGTAATAAAAGGAAAAAAACCAGTAATTAATTTTACAAATCTTAACACATGTATGCACTCATTTAGTATGAAATTTTAATGAAGTTTGAAAAAATATATGTACATATGTATGTATGTATGTATTTAAAATTCTGTTTAACATATGGAAAATATTTTTGTTTAAAAAATTTCAAAATATAATGTATAAAATACAGGGATATGAAAATTGTAAAGTAGTTTGAATTTGTTACTTTAAAGAGCCACAACGTAATGGTAAGAGAGAGAGAGAGAGAAAAAAGAGTAATTCAAAAATAAAAAAAATTAAATATTTCATTTACAGAATTATCAATTTCTTTGGATTAAGTTGGTGTTGCTTCTGACTGTCTTAAATAATATACAGTCTTTTCCCACCCGCAATTTAAGTGATGACGAATGGAATCTTTTGCTGGAACTAATTGGAAAATCTAAAAATCTTCCCTCATATAATAATGAGTACTATGAATCATTTACTCTTAAACCAATTATCTATAAAATGGATTTTGATGACGATTTCTACAAAAAGGATTTAAATAAACTAACTCTTCCCAAAATCACCAATAACGTGGAAAAAGTACCAGAGGAAACAAGTTTTTGGACAAGCGTTAAAACTTTTTTCACTGAAGATTTAAACTCTATGGCTAAAGAAGTCGCTGACAATTATAATCCAATCCCACCCATTGCATCAGTTATCGATGATGTGAAGCGCAGTGATACTTGGAATGATGTGAACTCATTCTTTACAAAAGGCTACAACAGATTGGTAAAATTTTCAGAGAGTGTAATTGATGATTTAAAGGGCTCTATTAGAGAAGAACAAGCATAAATTGAAAATTAAATGTAGGACGATTAAAGAATTTAATAAATTACAAATATTAAACAAATCAAGAAATGTTTATTGTTATTATTAAAACGTAAAGACATTTTTTATGCGTAGGTTCATCTGAAGAAGAAATATTCATACATAAATTTAAATAAGTTTTAATGTGTTTTAATTGCGATACAAATTTCTTAATTAATTGTTTCATTATAAAGTCATTGCTACATACTTTAAAAAAATATATTTATGTATGTAGACTAAAAAAATTATTTTATTACTCCAAGGAATTTTATAGAGAAAAAAGAATTTCGGCTCTAACTTTGTTTAGACATCGTTAAAAATATCAGATAATAACGTTTATTATCTGATATTTTTAACGATAGTTATTTGAGATTTAATGTCGCAAATGTTGCTTACAGTTTGTAAAATGTACTTACATTTTAGTTGAAAGAAATCTTAACATATATAAAATTCATTAAATTGGAGATGATATAATTAATTATTATTATCACCACATTGACACGAAAATAAAAATAATTGGTTTTTGGGAAAACTAAATTTCAAAAACTAATTTGTTTACATATCTGTTTTGTTCCTTATGTGTTCTTAAAAAGTTTAAAAAACGTAATTTATAGAAAATATATTAATTAATATGCCA
>MINK01001993.1:0-11201 GCA_001735545.1 Phormia regina
CCTGTATTTTATTTCGTATTACTGATAAGTAACTATAGTTTTTTAAGCTAAGATCCTCCTCTACAATTCTGTCATTCCAATTCAATCAATCCCGTCTAGATGCTTAGGAGATACAGATAGATTTATTACCAATTTTTTGCGATCCGACAACTTTTTTTTTAATTTATAAGTGTTTTTTAATATTCTAATCACATTTAAATTATCAATAATTTGTGAAAGAAATATTCAGTTAATGTCCCATAAACAATATACAGTACGTAACAAAAACAAAACCACTTTACTGAAAAAAAATCAAGGTAAATTTTTAAACTGGTTAGAGGTCAATTATAAATGTTGTTGCCACAAATTGCAAGAAAATAATATACAAATTTAAATTGGCCTATAATTTTTACAATTTGAATTTCTTACAAAATCAGAATATTAATTTAAGATCAAATCTAAAGTATTGTAATGCATTCTGTATGTATTTCTTAGCAATTATTGAAGCTATAGTCTTTACATCCTTAAATCGATATTGAAACCAGAAGACCAAGTCGATCAGTAAAAAGAAGTGGCTAGCAGCTGCCGCCGACATGTATCGGATTTAGCGCCGGCACAATCGTATGCGTTAAATATAAAAACACTATTTTATATTTTATTCTCGGTATTTTTTTGAACTTCGGAGCTATTATCAATTTAATTTTTTTATATCAAATATGTTCAAGATTACATATTTTCTTAAAATACATTACGGTTTTTTTCATAATTTTTTTTTTACGATAAACAATAAAATGGAAATAAAAGTATTCAATCTGACACATAAAGCGAAGCCAGACTATCTTGAAAAGGGCTCCGCCGCCGATCAAAAATCGCCGCCGACAATTTTGCCCCGGCTTATTTTAGGAGAAAATTTAAAAACAAATTAAGAATCTAAAGCAATAACCGACGATTTTTTTTAAAGTCTTACAATATTCTTTCATATATTGCGCTTACCAAACATCTTCTGGAAAGTTATATTTTATTATATATTAATTATGGCAAACATTTGCTAAGCAACATATTTTAGTAGAATATTTCTAAATTAATTATGTCCGATATTAAAATATTTTACTGTCATTATCATAAAGACAAAATACCAAAGAAATATTATTAAGTCATAAATATTTTTATAACCTTTTTCATAAACATCCTTGAACTCGTTTTATTTAATACAACAAATATCCTACCCACACATAAAGAACATTAAAATATCTAAAAATAATCCTTAAATGTCAAAAATGTCCTATAGTTTTGTCATACTCTTACAATAAAAATTTCAAATAATTTGGAGGTCTCAATAAAAGTTCAAATGTCAGTGTACATCAGCTGCTATTAAAAGTTGAATGTCAATAATAGAGATTAGAGAGGAAGGACATTAAGCATAAGCCAAATAAAACTTAACAAGGAAATTATTTATAAAGTGAAAAATAAAAGCTTTTAAAAGCTTTCGCCATTAGGGAGAATATAGAAATCAAAACAAACTGTAAACAAAAATAAAACATAACAGTAAATAAGGAAAAAGGAATTAGAAAATAAAAACAAAAACTGAAAAGTCCTTGATAAAAAAAAAGGAAAATATTAAAGCGCAGGACAAAAATATGTCAAATTGGAAAATTGAAAAAGATGAAAAGAATTTTAAATGTCAAATAGGAAAATAAACGAGAGAAAAAGAAATTTTTAAAGAAAATAGGGAAAGAATGAGAGAGAATTTTAAATGTCACATGGAAAAATAAAGTATAATGAGAGAATAATTTCTTCTAATAGATAGAAAATAAAAAAAATATTTAATGGAAAATTGTGTAAAAGGAAGAAAGAAAATTGTAAACAATATCTGAGAGAAAGAGAGTGTAAGTGATAATATGAGAGTGTTATAGGTTATTTGAAAGTAGATAAAACTGAAACGTTTAAGAAAAATAAAAAAAATTAAGCAGAAAGAAAACTTTTTTTTTTTTTTTGAGAAAAATAAACAGGAACCAGCTACTTGCACTTGTTAAGTAGTTTTTTTTTTCTATAGAATGACGTCTGTGATACTTTTCTTTTATTTTTTTGTCTTTAAACTCTTTGTTCCCTTTACCTCATCTTTCTTTATTTTTTGCAAACAATTTATTTAAGTACCTACTATAACTTGTCATTGTCGTAGGAAAAGTTTAATTTATTTTCACACAACCTCAACGACTTTAACACCCACTCTCTAAGCCTCTACTCTACCCTCACTCAAAAATAAAGCCCTCTCTCCAACCACTTATCCATGCATATAACATACAAAGTTATACTATTTATAATACCGTTGATTTTCAGAGAAATCATCATCACAAACAAACAAACATACTAAAATTTATAAACGTCAGACGTTTTTGTCATTGTTAGTGCAACTTTTTGCACGCCACTATACATACTATATGGATATAAATTATTTACTTCAAATTGCTAGCTGCAATAATAACAAAAGCAACAAAAATATTTTATAAAAAAAAAAACAAAATAAAAACAAACAATAGCCACTCAAAGAGTAACAAAAAAAAGAAAAGCAAAATAATTGTAGTTTATAAATGAGAATGATAGGAAAAAAGCAATGATGATGATGATTATGATGACAAAACAATATTAAGTGGTTGGATAAGCTTAGCAAACACAACCACTATTCCCTCCCCTTTAACATTGTCTACATCCCCTTTTGATTTTCTTTCACTATGGATAATTTATTTGTCACATACCCAGTGGGAGGTGAGTGAATGTTTTTGTTGTTGTATGTATGGATAGAATGTAACTGTATTTTATATGTTATTTATACCTTCCTTTACAAAACTATGTAAATGATAATAATAGCAACAACAAATGCAACAACAGTGACAGCAACAACAATAAAATAACGTAGTTATTTGTTAAACTAATGGCATGACTGTGATACATAATCGAAAATGCCCCCTTAGGAAATTAGTAAAAAGAAAAACAATGGAATTTTGATTTCGGCATATCGCTACTAAACAAACTGTCTTTTCAGAAGTTTCATTCAAAGTTTTCAAATATCATTATATTAGCAGAAAAATGAAAGCGAAATTCTTTTCTCAAACCGAGCACAATGGAATCAAATGCAAATTTTTTGTCGATAAATCTATAACTTCTAAACTACTGCACGGCTTAAATGAAGTGTATGGAAGAATTGTAGAGGAGGATCTAAGTTTACAGAAAAATCATATTGTAATCACCCTGCGATTTTGAATGATAAGACTTGGTCGAATATTTTGAATTTTAGAAAAAGTTTAATTTTTATCGATTAATAATAAATGTCATGCGATTTTTTTTTTAAATTTTTCTCATATTATTTCAAAACGTTGATTTAAAATGATTTGACACTAAACTGCTTGCTTCCCGGTCAAAAACTAATCCGAGAATGGAGATTTTTTTAAAAAAAAGTGAAAAGTGAACAATCAATATAAAAATCAATATATTATTACAAACAACTATAGCTCCAGAGCCTTTGGAAGAATTATGAAAATATATATAAAAAAAAAAATAATTGAAAAACAAAATCTGTTAAACCTTTTCTGATGAAGTTTTTCTATTTTACATTTTTCGGATTCGAGCCACTCAGCGTGTCGCTCCTTCCCAAAGTATCGAAAACTCTATTACAGAAAATAAATTAAGAATCAATTGTTCTTTCTTGTAGATTCATTGTTTCAATTCATAAGTTCGTCCGCATAATGTACTATTCACTGAAATTATTATTTTTTTTTTCAACGAATGTGTTCATTGAAACAAAATTGATTTAATGAACTAATGAACTGAATTTTAATACTTTTTACGTATGGAAAAATGCCGTTTCAATATATTTATGTATCATTATGATCAGACACGGATCCAAGGGGAGGGAAAAAGGAAAATTTCCCACGCCAAAATAAAATCTATAAATGAAAAATTTATATTAATTCATAAAGTTTAGGGAATTAGTTGTGAAAATTATTCTATTTTTCTTCTCCAAAAGCTTAATCTTGTTATCATATTTGGTATTGTGTCATCCTTAAAAAAATTATGCATATTGCCTGTTCGAAAAATTGAAAATGGTAAAATTCCAAAGATTCAGCATCTTCCCCATTGATCAAGATTTTTACTTAATATCGATGTTTAAAACTTGTCACGTGATATGTTCTCAGGGCTACTGACGGGTTCCAGTTCCGGAACTTTATATGAGAAGAACATGTCGCTTTTACATGTGGTTGTCATTAGAGGTGGCTAATTAGCCCCTTGGGACAGGTCGCAGTATAGTTTATAGAGGACAGATTCAGTCAGTGTCGATTAACATAACACAAATTTTGGTACTCAACTGGTACTGAGGACCGGTTCATTAATACAATTGGCACAAATTTTCCGCAGGGAACATACATATGTTAAAACCTAGAATACTACTGACTTAAGTTTAAAGACAACTACTAACTACCATTTTAGTTTCTATCATCATCAGAAAGAGGTTAGATATATTGCGATTGTCAGGCCGCATGTAATAAAACGAATAAATCATTTTAGACCCCCTAAAGTAGATATTTTTTTGTGTTCTGTTAAGATTCTAAGACTATTTGAATTTTGCATTTATGTCCATTTGTCTGTTGAAATCAGGTTAGAGCTCAAATTGGACCACCTAGAGGGACAAAATTTATCACAAATATTTATCTTATATAAGGTTTGTTTGGTACTGCAAATGGCAAAAATCGGTAAAAAATAAAAATAGTTATGGGCCTGATATTAAAAACACAGAGCGTACATTGTAACTACAGTTCATACTCTTCTGCAGATATACCTTTTACTTTGAAACTATAAAGAAACTTTGCACAGATAGTTTTGGGGCTCAAAAACTCTAAAAAATAAAACTTGGCTTGATTCGACCACCGTCCAACTTGTTTATAGATTGAATTTCTAAATATATAGGTTCGAATATGACTCTCTTGCTTGTTTACACTTCTCTCTCCCTTTTATACAATTTAATTAATATTTTATTTAATTTTCACTCAAAACCTTAACCTATTTTCACGATTTAATATAAATTCTAATTAAAAAAAAAAAACTACGTATTTCCTCCCTGTGTCATTTTAATTTTTCTACTGGGAATTTCATAAAATAACAGTCAAGCGAATGAATGACACTCAAGAGAGTGAGAAAGAGAAAAAAAAATAAAGAAAAATTTAACTGACCGTTTATACAGGCAAACTGACACTGAACACATACAGTCTTTCATAATTCTAGTAGAATTTTTCTACATACAGACACATTAAGTGTAATAATATTTTTGTTGTTATTGTTTTTAAGAATATAACTATTTTACCAACAACTACAGCAACACTTGTTATGCATTCAATTTAACAAGTGGCCTAACGAGTCGAAACTTTTTTTTCATTTTATTTGTTGTTGCTACAGTAGTTAGTGCTGTTAGTGGCAGTACTGCTGTTGCTGTTATAGTTGTTGTTTCTATTTTCACTAACAACAAGACAACAATAAAAAATTTTGAAGGCCAATTCATTTGTTAACATTTTTGTTGTTGGCTGGGGGGCGTATGTTTGCTTTTGTTTGTTCGTTTGTTCGTCTGTTGTTTTGTTTTTTTTTTAACTTTTTTTTGTAAAAGTTTAAATTTATTTCTATTTTATTGATTTGTCTATAAAAAAAACTGTGGTAAGGAAGTCGAATACATAGTTGAAATAAATAATTGTTGCTTGGACAACTTCAGTTTAAAATACTAAAAGGGCGGGTGAGTCACCCCATAAGAGACCTTAATAATAAGGTTTTAACAAAGAGGGTCTATGGATTTTTTCGCAAATGCTAATTTTCTCTTACTTTTAACATTATTTTGGCCAGATAGGAGGGAGGGGAGGACATTTTATCATTTAAAAATAAGACCTATTTAAATTGTCTTTTAAAATGGTGTAGTTATGGTTACTTAGTATTTAAACTAATTGGCTTTTAAATGTCATTAACAATTCTACATATATATAGAGAGAAAAAAACAAAACAGAAAGATAGTAGAATACTACTTAAAAAGTATAAAACAGAAAAAAAAAAGTTTCAAGTTTCAGGTAAACATGGTAATTTGTTGTTTTCTTTGTTTATTTTGGTCTAATATTAGTGCCCGTATTTTCTTGTCAAACATTTTTATATCAAAAGTATAATTGTTATGTGACTTTGAAAGCGTAACGGTTGTTTGTTTGTTTGTTTAATTACAGGCCAATTAGGGGAGTTTCTTTTATCACCGTTTAACTTAAAGGTCATTTAAATGTAAAATGAGATTCTCATTTAGTGATATAAAAGAAATTTCAAAAATTTAATTGTATTTGAATACTTAACATTTAAGGTAACAGAAGTTCATGACCTAAAATTGAGTTTGAAATTCACAAAAACGGAGTTATTCAGATAAAAGCCACAAGTCTAGAAATCGTTTAAGCAAAGATGATTTTGATTGATGAGTCTCATAGTATTCAAATAGATTTTTATTTCATATATATGATATAATTAATTTTTTATGCATCGAATCTGCTACAGTTTTCTCCCAGTTCAAAATTTTCTGTATAATCGCAATATCCAAATCGTAATTTTATATTTTTTATTCATTGATCCATTAGGCATCTGTCTAATATTAAACAACACTTTGCTCTGTATTCCACTTCCCAATCTAATCTGGAGACTGCGCTTGACATTTATTTTCATTAGAACTATCTTCGCCAAGTATGCTTTACTATTCTATCAGTCGGACGAACATAGACATTACCGCGTTGGTCATGGCACTATATTGAATGTAATCAGCAGATCAACTCTTATACAAGGAACTGATTACCTGATACCAAAAATTTATTTTGATAGAACCCTCAACTTTAGAATCCCATATAGACAAAATTGGGCAGCCAATTCTCTTTTAAAGAAATGTTGGATCTGAGATAACACAAATCGAGTAGAGCAATTGCAGCAATCAGGGCTCTAAGTTACCCCATTATAGAATTGTGATGTGTTGCGACTGTATACACTCCTTAACTCAGCTAAAACACCTTCAGTTGAAGCTGATATGGATTCTGGGCCATGCAAATATACGAGATAACGAAATACCTGATGAATAAGCAGAAAATTCATCGTCTTTGGACGAGTCAATCGCTTGCGAAGACATTTTCACCACTTTCGTTGCTGTATCCAATACTCTTGATAAATTGGCGGTAACTCAAATGTAACTCAGGTAATCCTTAATCACCACTTGAATACTGTCAAGGAATTTTTACCTCTCCGCTCTCCGATCAGAACTGGAGCTTTACTACACCTTGATGGATCATCGCTAAGGCTTTTTGTAGATATTATCACAGGGCATCGTATGTCGGAACACTGAAGATTAAGAGGAAGTATCCATACAGCTCTTGTTGAGATATCTCGATAGACAACTCTTCCATGATTTTCATTGTATCCACTTTCAAATCTGATTAGGTTTGTTAGGAGTGAACCAATGGAACTTTAGTTTTTGTTTATAGAAAGGGAGAGAAACTTTCTTCCCAATGAGTCTAAGGATCTCCGAGTGCACTCGCAATAGCGGGTGACATAACCTTAGGTTCCAAAAAGCTTTTTTGAAAATAATTCTGTAACTTTTGAACCAAATATCTTAATAAAATTTCAATAGTAAAGAGTTGAGTCGTTTTTGAGTAGATTTGGAGGAGAACAAATTCCTAGCGGTTCAGTGTGTGCGGCAGTTACATGATCTTGATTGTCTCAATTAAACGCGACTTTCGAATCTGATTATGTTTGTTAGGAATGGACCAACGGAACGTTAGTTTTTGTTTATAAAAAGGGAGAAGAGCTTCCTTAACAATGAGTCTAAAAACCTTTCCAAAAAACCTTTTTGGAAATAATTATGTAATTTTTGATATCACAATAAAATTTCATATATTAAGAGTTGAGGCGTTTTTGTATGATTTGGAGGTGTGGGCGGCACTCCAAAGTTGGCCTTTTTTGTCTCCTTTAGCCTCCTTTATTTCTCTTGTTATTACTTGGCGAGCTTAATATTGCCCCTAAAATTTCTTTAATATATTCACTAAATTTCCCACAAAATTCTAAATAATATTGATGCAAAAATCATATAAATATATAAATGAAAATTTAAAAAAAAAAATCATATTTTATAGGCTTTTTTCCAAATAGGTGCCAATATTTATTTTGTAAAAAATTGTTTTTTGTTCGGGACTATATCATTTCTTAATAATTTTAAAAGAATTCTTTACGGAAATGCTTGTAAAACAAATACGGATCAGTTGGAAGATCAGGTTTTCCCACAAAACCTATTCAAACTCTGTAGATTTTAAATAAAATCTTTTTATGTTTTGTTTAAATCTCAAATTGGAAAGCTGGTATTAACATTAAATTAATTTAATTAAAAACCTTTATATGTAAGTTAAACACTCATAAAGTATTTTCAACCTAAAGGCTTTAATAATGACACAGTGACAATTTCAATGAAAGAAGTCAATTTTCGAGAGACATTTTTTCGGAATTGAGATTTTGGACATTTTGGTACAAAAAAGTGAGAGTTTTTCTAATTTTTTTAGTTTTAGGACAAATCCAACTATATTATGCACAAATTTTATTTTTATTTATTCAAATTCTATTTTAATTTAAATATTAACATTATTTTCCAAAAAGCGCTTCAATTCTTAATTTTCCTTTTTTCACATAATGGTCTGAAAAAATTTAGAGCAAATTTTATTTATTATTTTTTTTTATTATAATACTTTTAAATTCTAACCTTTACAATGATACGAAATACTTTTATAGAATAATTATATCTGACCTCTGACCATGTGAAATTTTATTGAAATATCTTCAAAGCTCCAAAAGTTACAGAATTACTGAAAGAATTTGAGCCACTAGTATCTAAGAATAGTATAATTAAAAAGTGACCACAACTAATGTTTTATCCTCTACCTTATTCTTAGGTTCACTTCCTTCTTTATGCATGTGGCAGCTATAGAGAGCTAAGTTCTTGGCTAAACTAAAATAAAGTTTTTATTTATAATTTGTAATTTCTTTTTGTTTTTGCTTTCTAATAAAAACTTTTCATTTGTCTTAACAATTTCAACACTGCAGCTAAAACGTTATTAAAAACAATAATTCATTACAGCAACACTAACTAAAACTAAAACGATCTAAAACTTTTGTCATAAAACTAAAACTAAACAAAACCATAAAACACTTAAATAACCAAACAAGGTTCTAATTGTAATTGTTTCTCTTTCTTTTTTTTTTTTTTTTCTTTTATTTTCAACAATATTTTATAATAATAACCACCTTAAGGCAAATAAATAATTATACACTAATGCTAATCCCATATTTATATTTAAATATGAATAAAAATAGGTTTTTTGAATATTTGGATATCATAAATTATAAAGACAATTATTTATATATACATGTCGCTTTGTACTGCAATAATAAAGACAAAAATGTTGAAGACAGAAATATTTAAATAAACAAAATAATTACGATTGAGGTTTTATGGTAGAATGCAACGAATTTGAAAAGCTGTATATTATAAATATAAAACTAATTCGAGTTTATAGGAAACATTACCTAATTGCTTTCAGTTCTCTATAGCTTATTTCACTCACGATAATGTAATGCAATGTCTTATCTTTCTAACCTTTAAAGGTATATAATTCGTTAATTAAAACACACAATGTATTACCTTACAAATGACACAAAATTACAAAGGTAAGTAGTGTATCGTATAGAAAGTAATAATTCTCATAACTCATTCTCTTTTTTGCAGTTTTTTTTTTTTTTTCTTTAATGTCAACATTATTTAATTACGCAATTAAAAATAAGCTATATTCTCTTAACTAAAGTACCACTCCTTTTATTGTTTTTATCTCTTTTACTTAAAATAGTTTATGTTAAACCGTTTAACTTAAAATAGGGTATTTTTTTAAAAACAATTTATAACAAATAATAAAAAATCCTACTTAATTGCAACATTTATGAAAATGACAAAAGAAAACAAAACTAAAAGTCATAAACTTAAACCTAAATTGGCATGAATAAAATAAATTTAATTGTTTCTTTTTCAAATAAACATTTATAAAAGAAAAGTGTCGAAAATAAAATAATATACAACATTTTATTTCTCATTTTTTTATTTTTCAAAAATAAAAAATAAAAAAATGTGCCAGAAAGACTAGAAAATTTTAATGTAAAAATTTTTGTATGAATAATTTACAGCTGATATTTAAAAGATTTAAATCATTAAAAATTAATAAAATATAAAAATAAAAAAACACAGCGATTTCTTTAAGAGTTTTCTTTATAATAAAATTAATCCAAATAGTAACTTACCTAGAAGGAATAAAAATAAAAAAAGATAATATTAGTAATAATATTTCAGTTAACAAAAACTTACATAAACAATCTAAATATTTATAAATATAAAAAAAATAAATAACAAATATATTTAAACTTTGAACTTAAATGATTTTAATTTGTCTTACTGGAAATAAAGGGCGATATCTAGTATATTAAGAGAAAAATCTTAAAACAAGAAATTTAATATTTGGACACGTTAATTTATTTCCCTTCAGTGGCCGAATTCTTTTCGACGTTTTTACATACACAGAACGATTGAACTTTCATTAATGTACACTAAAGAGGTTAAGGAAGGAAAATACACCAATACATAAAAATGTTGCCACTCCCAGCAGGAAAATGCTTCCTCCCAACAGGCCTTTTTAAATGCCTTCGAAAAAAATTTCAACACATTCCTTTGGCTCTTCTGTAATAATTACTTATATAATGCAACGACTTCCTTTAAAAAGAAATCCGGTACTAATTCTTGTTCCAATTTCATTAGAGGCGAAATAAAAGAAGTCACTCACCTACTAACTTTCTCATACATTAAAATGTTGCCACTCCCAGCAGGAAAATGCTTCCTCCCAACAGGCCTTTTTAAATGTCTTCGAACAAATTTTCAACACATTCCTTTGGCTCCTTAAAAAAGAAATCCCGTACTAATTCTTGTTTCCATTTCATTAGAGGCGAAATAGAAAATGTCACTCAACTACTAACTTTCTCATTACAAAGAGAAAATATACAATGGAGCATATTCCTATAAACGCACACTACTTTTAAAAAAAAGGTAAAAATTAAACAAGAAAATATTTAGGAGGCTATAAATTTGTGTA
>MINK01001999.1:0-10828 GCA_001735545.1 Phormia regina
CTAAGTCTAGACCTTTTAAAAACCAATATGTATATATTCTTTTGCATTATAAAAAAAAAACCATGACATATAACCAAAACTCTTAGAGAAAAATGTTAGCAGCAAAAACTAACAAAAAATCCTTCTTAAACATAATAGTTTTCATTAGAAGAAAAAACTTCCTTTAAAAGAAAAACAAAAAAAAAAATCCAAAATAAATTTTAAAAACTCAAGATATACAATAATTGTGTAGAAAAATATATAAATTCACAATAACAAAATACAATGCAAATATTCGTCGTCGCATTTATACAATAAAATAAAAAAACGAGAATGCATTTGCAACATTTTCAATTGCAACTGTTTTTTTGTTATTCATATTATTGATTGTATT
This sequence comes from Phormia regina, assembly GCA_001735545.1. Taxonomy (NCBI): domain Eukaryota; kingdom Metazoa; phylum Arthropoda; class Insecta; order Diptera; family Calliphoridae; genus Phormia; species Phormia regina. The sequence continues at coordinate 374 of MINK01001999.1, forward strand.
GTTGTTTACATGTTTCTTTTTTTTTTTTAATTTTTNNATATTATTGATTGTATTGTTGTTTACATGTTTCTTTTTTTTTAATTTTTTGCATCCATCCACTTGCATGTTTGAAATAAAATGTTGATTTTAACTGCTTTGAGAAATGCAAATGCACCTTGCAGTATGGACAAATAATAATAAAAAATTTAAAAGAAACTACCGAAAATAAATTGAAGTTAAAGGACTATTCTTCAATAGTGTCTGTAGTTGGTTGTGTTAAAAGATTGGCGGCTATATTTTTTGTTGTTTTTATTTAAGGTTTTAAAGAAGCAATGTTTTTTCTTAAGCGAATAAAACTCCAATTACAATTGTTTTGTTTTGGTATTTGCTTATGGATATTATAAAAAAATATCCTTTGAATTTTACCGGTATATTTTTTTTAATATAATAAATTTAAGAATTATATTTAATTTTTACACCTATTACAGAGAAAAATATGGCCCATATTTTTTTCAATTATCATAGTTGTATAATTTGAAGTAGTCATTTAATTAAAAAAATTAATTAAATCAAACATTTGGTAATTGGTTATAATTTTATTTTTTTTTTTTTATTTCAAAAGACACACATATTTTACGTTTGTTAAGTAATTATATAAATATGTTTATATAAATATGTTTATATAAATATGAGCTATAAATTTTCATTTAGCCTTTATAAAGTACATGGCTTTTGTTTGTATGTTTAACGAATATATGAGGACATGAGATTGCGAAATTCAAAAAATTAACGATTTTATTGCGGTTTTTCACTTTCGAAAAAACCTTAAAAATGTCAAAAGTATTAGACTTGAAATAACAATATTTGGCAATTAAAAACATTTTCAAAAGCATTTTTTTAATATACTCTTCAATTTTTTTAATTTTTTAACATTTTCTGCCAATGCCAGAAAATATTATATTTAAAAAAATGTTCAATAGAATTTGCTGAGAAATTACTACATCTGCGCTTCTCCGCTCCCTGATAGAGATTAAAAAATCTAAAGGTTTTATTACAAACATAATAAAATTGAACCACAATTATTATTTAAATTACAAGTAAACCAAATTTAAATTTTAAACTTATTTTATAAAATTTAAAAACTTCCTTTTTCAAAAAAATATTTTATTTTTTTTTAATCATGAAAACCTTTGAATTTCAAGTTTCATATTTTATTTGGTTTTGAAGTATTTTTTCATTCTTTTTTAATTTTTGAATTGTAAAAACATGTTCGTTTTGTTAATAAAAAATGTTGTAAAAAATATAAAAAATTTAGTGTTTGATTTATCTTTTACCACATATTAACCATTAACCACGACAATCGTTTCAAATAAAAAATAAAATAATTATTGGAAACAAGTCAAAACCGTGCTCGCAGTATTCAACACTGCCGCACAAGGGATCCGTTTTCAGGTAAGAAAGAAAAACCATACTGCTGGTATCATTTTAAATTCGGTGAAAAAGCTACGAAATATGTTAAGCCGTGCACATTCTCCACCACAAATTCCTCGAAAAACTTCTAGGATCCTCGTTCATGGTAATAGGTGGAACTAGCCGTGAAATTTGAAGTCTTTTTCGTCAAGATCATATGTCTAATTTTCCGTCCGGGTGATGTTTCAAAATCAATAATCTGTGCCGATTTTTTGAGACATTTTGGATTATTGGTGGACATTAAACACAATCGACTTATTGATAACTTTTCACAGTCATAAAGCGAAGGAACTTTATATACGGAAATATATCCTTTGATGATCAAATCTATCTAAGAAAACTCATATTTTTCGAAATTGATTAGGGAATTTACTGGTTTGACCGTTATCTCGTCTTTTTCAAAATGTGTTGAACATTTTGTCGCATATCATATTCAAATTTTCCAAATACATATGATTATGTTTAGTATTTAACATTTTTGTTTAGAAAATCTACAGCAAAGCATTTTATACAACTTTCACTCCCTTTTTTACCGTATAAACGTATAAAATCTTCAAATTGATAAACCTCCAAGTTTTCTCCTTCCTATTCCCTGCAAATAACAATTCACTATTTAATGACTCAAGTGTTCGATCATAAAAAAGGCGGAGTTTTTTTTTTCATTCATTCTTCATAATCATAAAAATCAAACGAATCCATTAATAGTAAGAGCAAAATACTTTTTTTAATGGTTATAATTATGTGTGGTTATTGTTATTTAACAGGCCATTTATTTGTTGGTAGCATTTATTCAGTCAACTAACAATAAAATGAACAACAACATTTTATGACTTCAAATAAAAACGACAACAAAAACAAAAAAAAAACAAAAACAGCAACTAAGAGAGCCCTTTAAAAAAGTAATAAAATTTTGTGTTGTATCTGTAAATGGCGCAGTTGAATGAATAAAAACTAAATATGGCGTTTTTAAAAAGAAATTAAAATTTAAAAATAAATATAAATTAAATAAACAATTAAAAACCAGCAACTACCACATGATCAAAGTTTAATATAATTTCTAAATTTAAATATAGAAAAAGCTAAAATAAATAAACAAGACTCTTTGACTGTCTGACTAATTATTGCGTCAACAATACGATGCATTGGTATGAATTGTGTGATCACTTTAACAATTTCCATTTGCCAAAACAATCCAGCAATTGATGGAAGTGTTGAAAAGTTCTTAAACAAAACTATAATCAGCCTTATAGCCAACCAGCCAAAAAAACAAAATAATAAAAATGATTGATATTTGGAAATACATATTTACACGTTTTGGCTGCTACAAGTTTACAGCACATTACTCATCGAATAATTCTGAAATGCATTTGTTTAGAACTTATCTGAGATATTTGACTGTAGTTGGGGGCTGCATTTGATTTAGTTTTTGTGTTTATTATTTCTACAAAGATGTTTTACAACAAATATAAAAATTCATTAATATACAATAAATTTACACAGAGAGAAATTGTTTTTAAAATTTTAAAAAATCTTTACAACAAGCATTAAAAGGCACATGGATAATGATGATGAAGATCGTAGCGGATCAGGAAATTCATTCCTTTCTGCTAGTGTCTAAAAAATATTTTCTTGTATTCTACAAAAATTAGTTCATTGAGTAACTTAAGCCTGAATAAAATGCGAAAATTATTTTAAAAGGACTTTAAATCCATACATAACATTGATTTAAAAAAAAAAATATATATATAAAGGATAACTAATACGTTATTTGTAAAAATTTGTGAAAAAATATATTAGGATAATTTTTTTCTTCAGTGTATTTATGTGCTGATTCCAAACTACAATCAAACAGACAAGTGTTAAAAAAATTATTGTAAAGGTTAATTGGGCGCCTTTTAGGCATCAGTTTACCCCACATATTTCTTTTATTTTCAGTTTGCAATATATTTTCCCAGTTTCATCGTATAGATTTTCTCAAATTGAACACACAAAATTAATTGAGTTTGAAAAATGAAAAATTTATGTTTTTCTTAACATAAACAAAAATTGCCTATGTATTGAAATGATAAACCACTATCAACACCAGCAGCACCAACACCGCAAACAACAACAAAAGCATCATACTTTACCACCTCCAACACCTACAAACTATCAACACCACAGGCCATGGCCAATATTTGAAAATTAAGCGCCACTTGCTTGCAGTGTTTTATGGAGTTGGAATGGTTTTTTTTTTGTATCTTAGTACGTCTATATGTTTGTGTGGTATTTGTGATTATATGAGTATTAGATTAAACAAAGCACATTTGGTGCAGCTTGTTGTTTTAGTTATATTCGTACCATTGCCACTAGTTGTAGAGTGCTGGCGCCAACACTTAAATACACATTAATAAATGTGTGGCACATTTGTTACAAATACCTTTTAAAGATTTTTTTTTCATTTTAATAAATAAATAAACAATAATGTAAAGAGTATTTTATTTAATTAAATGTTTTAAAGAAATAGTTTTAAAATAAAAGTCGAACACAAAAGAAATTAGAACACAATTAATTTGTTTGCGATTATAATATAAAATATAGTTTTGTGGTCAAGCATTTTTATGATCATAAGTAAAGTGAATTGAGACAATTGCTTGGTTTTTTTTACTTACTTGCGAAAATTTAAAGATTTATGCCAATGTCTGTATTAAATATAAATTCTTTGCCAAAATTCAAATTTTCTATCGTTTTCACATAAATAAAGGTCTTTTTCTAAATTAAAAGTTTATTTGAGACTGTTGTAGAGAGAATGCGTAGTTCCAAAACACTTCCTTTTGGAAATAATTCTGTAACTTATGAACCGTTGGAGAAATTCCTCCAAATCAACCTTAAAAATATCCCCCTTCTTTGTATTGAGGATGATGACAGAGCATTTGAAAGTATATAGTGAATATAGTTTTTTGTTTTTTGTCTTCTCTTAATTTGTCCTTTGACTTTTTTCATAAATCAATGCCCTAATAGCAAACATTTTATTTATACCCTGAACTACAGTTTATTAACATAAAAACTTCCATCCTCGACATTTCTTAAATTTAATTTAATCCCATCTCAATTAACAAATTCATTATCTATAATATATTCGATCAACTAACACAATGATAAAAAAGCTATTTATCTAATCCTTACTTAAAATTAGTTATTTTTTGATGAATCATTAGAAGGATATATTGTCAGGTTTTGGGTGATGATTTAATCTTGAAAAGGGTTTGACAATATTTATTTTGTTCAAGATCTAAAAATACAACAACCTGCTGAAGACTTAAACAATTTTTTTTTTTTGGTCTTCTAAAAACACAAAGGATATTTTAAACTCAAATCAAATAATATACGCAAACATGAAAATATAAAAACTTGATACAAGCATAAATACAAAATCACAACAAATTTAACAAATTAGTTGTTTGAATATAAGACAAGGAACATGCAAAGAAAATTTAAAAAAAAAAAAAAAAAAAACATACCCGTACACTTGTTACCAATCAGAGAACTGTTTGTGTTCTTTTTATTTTTTTATTTTGTTCTTAAGTCTCCGGTTTGGTCTGATAAAGGACCTACAAAGTAACTTGATTAATGCATGCGAAGAGCTGACAGTTTATAGGCTAATTACCCACTTTTAAAATCATATATATTATAAGGAAAAAAAAAACGCCAAAAAAACTTAACTAAAATGGAGAAAAGTGTATCTTCCAAAATTAAAAAAATCAGATCATCTTGATTTTGAGGCTTTGTTTCTTTTTTATTTAGTTATTTTAAATATATAAAACAGAGTTGTTATCTGCGTAGACATAAGACTTTCATCTACAATCCAACACTTAACAATCCTTGAGACTGACTGGTTGTAGAACAACAATGGTTTACACGCAAATGCTTTGTCGGCATCTTCTTTTCGTTTATTTTTGTTTCCAACTTGTTTTTTAAATTTTATTTTTCTGTGCCTGATTGAATGAAAATACATGAAAAAACCTTACAAAAAACTTCCCACAAAATCTGAAATTATTGAGGAAAAGTAGCTTGGCATCAGTTTAGTCTTTGTTTAAATTAAGGCCTTTAGTATAAATGGGCCTTTATTATTTGACAAAATTTTCTATAGAAGTGATGTGATGTGATTTTTTTAACCAAAACAATTTTTTATAGATATAAATTACTTATATGCTCAGTGGCCTCTAAAAAGAATTTAATTGGAAAGTATAAACAAATTTCGTTCTTATTTATTTTACACTCAAAGTCAAAGACAACATTTTGAGTAGATTTTTAAAAATTAATTAAATACAATTTAAATGATAGAGCTATTTAACATAATATAGAGCAATTTATTATAAAACCATAAGAAAAAAATCCAAAATCGACAAAAAGTGACTTGAGGGCAATTGTGAGTAGAAGTTTTTGATATAAGTATTTTTAAATAAAATAAATCGTTTTCGATATAAGCTTTAATTTTACAAATATAAGTTTATCGCGAGAACTAGAATCAATTCAATAAAGGTGGAAGCAAATTAAGCTTTCGGATCATAAATAAACATTTTTTATATGGGCCCCTCTTTTAACAATTACAATGACCTTTTGTTGACACTCTGGTATACATTGTGACAAACAAGTTGTTCTTCAGTAGCTTCCTTCTTTATTTTAATCCAGCTCCATTTTGTTTAATATTTGTGATGAGGACCAACCAAAAAACAAAAACCAAACAAAAAAGAAGCCTTTTGTGTTGTCGTTATTGTTGACTGCAACATATCCTTCAATTGGCGACATTATTTCAATCGCAACGTTGTTTTTCTTTTTACTTTGTCATTGTTGTTGGTGATCTCATTGTTGTTGTTACTGTTGTCATTGCTGCTGATCTTGCTAACATAACAGCAACAGTAGCTACAATATAAGAAGAAAAGTGTGGTAGACATACCATTATTTAAGTGATTGTTGCATTGCAATGTATTGTTGTTGGTATGTTGCATACACTATCCACTTACATATAAAAAATTATATAAATATCTTTTATATAGTAAATGTGTGTAAGTACAATACAATTTGGTGAACCATGTCAATTTTGTAATTCCACGAAATGGCTTGATCTGCAACAAAATAAATACATTTCATACCAACTTGCAAAAACGTTGTATTAATGTAAGTATGTTGCCATCGTCATCATCATCATCATCCTCATCTTCATCATCAACAAAAACAACGACAACCATTTCAGTATTTTATTTAACTTTTATATATAGTTTTTGCGTAAAACAGTAGCATAGTTTTTTGTCAGATAACTCACAATCCAAAAATATTTTTATCCATGCGAAACAGTATTTGTATGTATGTATGTATGTATGTATGTATGTATGTATGTATGTATGTATGTATGTATGTGTTTTTTGTATGTGTGTTTACATGTAGAGGAGTAGAAAAGATGTTGCAGGAAAATAAAAACCTTTAGATTTTTTTTGTAAGAATGTATGTGTAGTTTGTGTTTATGTAGTATAACTAAAAGAAAAATGGCGCACATCAACAATATTTAAGCTGCTTCTTTAAACAGAATTCAAAAACTTTTTTTATTTTTCTACCAAATTTGAGCTGCAACTAAACAAAGCTTAAGACAAAAAAATGAAGAAAAATCTTACAATCGTCGTTTTGCTTGAATGCCGCTTAAAGATCAAAGTAAAGCCGTTTCATAGTTTTTTTTCTGGTTTATTTGAATTGTATGAATGCACTTCATCTACTTGCGGTATTACTACTGCTAATACATACATACGTATGTATTTTTGTTTGTTGGTGTGTTTGTATAAGTTTGTAATCCTGCATGTGTGGAAAATTGCATTGAAATGCAAATTTTCAATTCAATTGATGTTTTAGCAACCTTCACTGGCAAAAAAAAAACAAAAACAACAACAACAACAACAGCAACAGCAGTGGGAGACAAGCGTATTTACCAAGATCAACTCAAAGGATGATTTCTAAAAAAACGCGGCTTTAAACTCCTAGTGTTCACAGTTTACGAATTGTATGTACAATATTCAAATAATAATGATGGCCGCATTTATTTATTTATATTTTTTTCTTTTGTAGTACTTTCCTTGTAGTCATCATCATCATCATTTTCATCCTCATCATCTTTGCCGGCTTCATCATTGTAGTCGTCATGTTGATCACATTGAATAATGCATTCTATCTGTTTTTGTTGTTGTTTCCTTTCTTACATCTTAAGCCGCCAAAGTTTTGTTTTTGTGTAAATGTACTTGATTGCTGAATAAAAAAAAAAAGAAAAGAGCGACCTTTTGTTAAATAAAATAGTCTTTAAGAGGAAAACAAAAGAAAAATTATAATTCTTGGAATTTTTTTATAAGGACTTTAAATGAATATGTATCTATGATAAAACTTAAACTTAAAAAAAAGTCTTAAGACATTTAAGTTCACATAATTTGTTGTTAAAAAATATTTATCATATTATTGAACTTGAAGTCTAAATATTAATAACTTTTTTTTCGGTTAATACTTATAAATTCAAATTTTCTACTTAAACCAATTGGAGTTTCAAACAAACCAAGTTCGTATGGAAAATTTCTTTCACTTTCCCTTACGGAGAGCAATTGAATTAATATTTCTTTTTATTATTTATGGAGTTGTTGACCACAGATCTTCATTAAATTCACAGAATTTAATTTATTATTTATAATAAATTAAATTTATTTTATTTATTGTAAATAAATATTTATTTATAAATTCACTTATAAATCCAAAAATGATTAGTTTTAGAAATAGTGTAATCAATCAGAACCACTTTATATTCTTAAAGATCATTCTTAAAACTAGTGGTGTCTTAATAAATTCTGGCATTCGTGGAGTAAAATATACTTATTTTATTGAATGTTTTTGAGAATTAGTGTTTTACAACTAATTCTGTATGATTTCTATATCACTTCTTAGAACAAAAAAAAAAAAAAAATTAACAAAAAAAAGGGGTTTAACATATTATGAGTTTTCATGAATTTTCATTAAATTCTTTGTAAATCTTCTCATATATGATTTATAAACAATAATAGACTTTTAATATAAACTTAATTTTTTAAACAAGTTTTAATGTTGAATTTTTCAATTTATAATTATTTTGTATCGCAAATAAAATTTGAACAATTTCCCAAAAAGATTTAAACACTTGAAAAAATGAGTAAAACTCCGAACTCAGATTTTCCGTAGGACGTCAAATGACTGTCACAAGATGTAACTTAAGGAATTAAAGAATTTTTTAAGTAAAGTGTAGAGTAAATTCTATACTAATGGTTAGCGAACAAGAAAACTTGCTACAATAATATAATAATATTTAAAATCATTTCATTAAAATAATTAATTTTGATTCAAACAGAAAATAATAAAATTCTGTACAATAAAAACAATAAAAGGAATAAAATTCACAAATATATTTATTTTGAAATACAAACTATGTACATATATCGTTGTCCATAAAACAAAAATTTTATTGTTAAGTGTAAATAACAAATACAATAATATTTTTAGGATTGTAAAATACACTTTTTAAATCCAAATTTTAGTGGCGATGATTGGAATTATATATTTTTTTATTTATATTTTCATTTTTTTTTAATATATTTTCATTATTCATATATTCCTATTCACATTTCTTCATTCATTAATTTAATCATAATATTTTAGATATATGTATGTATGTTTGTTCTGTTATACACATGTATTATTATAATTGTTTTCTCTTTTTTGGTAAAAATTTAAAATAAAATTTTATTTGATCTTCACGATCTTGCTCTACTTTAAATATTTGTAACAACAATAAAATGCAACAAAACGATGTATGAAAAACTGTAATGGCAACCTGTTGAACCCAACTAAACAAATAACTTGTATTTGGAACGTGCATCGTAAGTAGTACCCCATACTTATATTCTACTTACTACTAAAGCTACAGCTGTTGCTTATGGTACAACGCTAGCTGGTGTTTGATGGTGATAGTGGTGGCAACATAAAAAAACACACAAACGAATGAATGAACCAAGTAGTGTTTAGTGCTCCATGGAACATAACAATTACCACAAAATGACAATAAAATAGTCACGTATTCACTTTGGCAACAAAACAGAAACACTTGCAACATAGAGGAGCTGCAGTTTTATAATGAAGTTGCCAAAAAAAATGAAATTGAGAAAAAAATCAAAATAGAAGGGAAAAAATAAGATTTTATTCTAAGCAAATTGCACAACAAACCATTTATGATTGTTGTTGTTTGTTAGCTGCCGATGTTGCTGCAATTGTGGGTTTTTTCACGTTGTCGTGTTGTTAAAATTATTTTCGGACTATTTTAACAATTGCAAACATTTAATGTTGTTGGTTTTACTATTGATGGTGGTGGTGGTGGTGGTGGTGGTGGGTAGAGTTTTAATAGTTTTTGAGCACAAAAAAAGAACACTACACAAAATTGCAAAATTTGCATTTAAAACATTAAACCTGCTGTGTGTATATGTTGTCTAGAAAGCTGAAAAAAACTTAGTTGAAAAAAATTCGAGTAGCGCCTTTAACAACATAGCTGCAGCAACATAATCTCATAGAACACATGCAATCATGTTGATACAATAAAAAGTAAACATTACAACAACTACTTAAACAATATACGCGTGCGGTTTGCAACTTCATACACATATTCAAATGAAAGCTGCAAAAAAAAAAAAAAAACTATTGATGGTATNNATATTCAAATGAAAACTGCAAAAAAAACAAAACTATTGATGGTATCCCCCTGCGAGAAGAGTTAAAAATATGAGCCTTTTAACAGACACTGACAGTAACAAAGTGCTAAACAATTGTGAGACCGTCGAACAGCAGTTGTCGGCTGGTAATAGAAAAATTTAAATTTTGTTTGGTAAATGTTGTCAAAGAACTTGCCTAAACCTCATCATCAGTACTTTTGTTTCGTTTTTGGACTCATATACAGTTAGTTTCACTAAGGAAAAAAAA
>MINK01002001.1:0-14594 GCA_001735545.1 Phormia regina
TTTTTTCGTGAGTATTTTAGTCTTCCTCTCCTTTATTCTCTCATTTTCTGTTCATAGAATTTTGACATTGTGAGCGGTAGTTTTATATTAACAAAATACAAGGAATAGTTGTTTTTGTAGATGTGCGAGTACTTTGTGATTATGCTATGATATGTATATTATTTTTTTAGTTACTGACAATATTGTCTACCATTACATTTTTATATTGATTAAATATTTTCCGTAATTGAATATATATGTTCAATAATTCTTTTTAAAGACTTGAATGCTTTATATTAATATACTGAATAATAAATAGATAAATTATTTATTTAGCCATATAGGATCCCAATGAGATCGGTTATGTAAATAAAGAATTAATAAAAAAATAATAATTTTTTTTAACTTGACAAGAACACGTCGAAAATGAAATAGATTCGGAGTAGAATGTAAACACCCTGTGTATTATGTGTCATTTTATTTCGTATCAAGCATACACATCATCTTGTTTATTTAAGAGCATTACTCGACAACTTTTAAACAGAAAAAATTGTGCAAAATTTTGCTAAACAAAAGCCGAAATTTAATAACTTTATTAATAAAAAATAAGAACTACAAAAATAATGACAGTAACTGAAAGTAATGTTAAAGATACAGAAATGGAAGTAGATCCATCCGATGAAAGTTCGAATACTGATGGCAAAAAAGATCAAGATGTTGTGCATATTTTGGAAATCCGGGAACACATCAGAAAAATAGATAAAGCTGTGATTAGTAACGAGTATCGGTAAGAATTATTAAAATCGTAAATAAAATCTGGTGATGTATTCAATCTTATTACAAACACTTTTAGTTTCATTGCCCGTGTTTTGAGAACATTGCCCAGCACTAGACGTAAACTTAATGGTATTGTATTGCGCTACTTGGCAACAATTGTTTATCCGGCTGGTGCAGACCGTGACGCTGCTTTAGCTTTTGCTCCTGCAATTCCAGCTGGCACTCCTGAGCCCAAGGTACAAAAAGTGCGTCCTGCTACCACAGCGCCCATAATTGAGATCGATGCTTATTTCCATCTATTACTTTTGGTTAAGTTAATCGATGATAACGAACTAAAGAAGGCTTCGGCTTGTTCTGATGCTTTGCTGGCTAAGATACAAGGACAAAATCGGCGCAGTTTGGATTTAATTTTAGCTAAATTTTATTTCTACCACTCGCGTGTTGCTGAATTGACTAACAATTTAGAAGGTATACGTCCTTTCCTACATGCACGTCTACGCACGGCCACACTGCGCAATGATTTCGAAGGTCAAGCAGTTTTATTGAATTGCCTTTTACGCAATTATCTCCATTACTCCCTATACGATCAAGCTGACAAATTAGTGAAGAAATCAGTATTTCCCGAATCAGCTAGCAACAATGAATGGGCACGTTTCTTATATTATTTGGGACGTATTAAGGCAGCCAAGTTGGAATATAGTGATGCTCACAAACATTTGGTGCAAGCTTTACGTAAAGCTCCCCAAAATGCTGCTGTAGGTTTCCGTCAAACCGTACAGAAACTTATCATTGTTGTAGAACTTCTTTTGGGTAACATTCCCGAGAGGCAAGTTTTCCGTCAAGCTGCTTTAAGGAAATCTCTTGCTCCTTACTTCCAATTAACTCAGGCCGTACGTTTGGGTAATTTAAAGAGATTTGGTGAAGTTGTAGAGAACTTTGGACCGAAATTTCAACAAGATCACACTTACACTCTCATTATACGTCTGCGTCACAATGTCATTAAGACCGCTATACGTTCGATAGGTCTATCATATTCTCGCATTTCTCCTTCGGACATTGCCAAGCGTTTAATGTTAGACTCTCCCGAAGATGCTGAATTTATTGTAGCTAAAGCTATTCGCGATGGTGTCATTGAGGCAACTTTGGATCCTGCCAATAATTATATGCGCAGCAAGGAAAGTACTGATGTTTATAGCACACGCGAGCCGCAATTAGCTTTCCATGAGCGCATATCATTCTGTCTTAATTTGCACAATCAAAGTGTAAAAGCTATGCGTTATCCACCCAAGTCATATGGTAAAGATTTGGAAAGTGCCGAAGAACGCAGAGAACGTGAACAGCAAGACTTAGAATTGGCCAAAGAAATGGCTGAGGATGAAGATGATGGTTTCTAAACCATTTATATTTAATTCATAATATGCATAAATATTCTTCTTTTGCTTAGAAGCTGAGCTTTGTAACAACTACATACATATATAAATCGATAATTAAAATTGAAAAATAAATGAAGTTTAATTTTTTTAGTAACTACTAAAGTCATTTTGTTTTCGCACTGAAATGTATATTTTCTTCGTTTGTAGCTAATTTTTGAAAATATGTTAATTGAAAACATGAAAATTTCACAAAAATTTTAAAATTTCCTAACCCACTTTTGAAAAAAATTCAAAAATTTCGCCAAAATTATCAATAATACAAAATTTCACCAAAATATCAGTGAATATATAAAATTCCATCTAAACAGGATTTAAACATATTATGTGGTACAATTTGAAAAAATTATAAAAAAACTACATTTAACTACAGACTATAAAATTACCACTAAAACCAACTTATAAAAACACATAATTTTTTACACAAATACTTTCTAACTTGCAATATTCCGGTTATAATAAAAAGCAAAACAAATCAATTTTGATTTTTTTTATTTAAATAAGTTCTTAAAATGCAATTACAATTACATATTCATAAATGATGTTTTTTATGTAGGCGTTTGATTTATTTTTTAATTGCTTTCTTTAGCTTCAATTGCTTTTGGCAACAGTTTAGGCCCGTACAACAGGACATAAGCACAGTGCCAATCACCACCGCCGGAAAGACGTAAAATTTCATCAGTGGTCACAGATGTAACGACATCATCATCAAATTTAAACCAAATATCTTCGGTTTGTTTCACCCAAGCCACATAATGGCCAGATGTGCTCGAACGTCCTTTGTGTGTTAGAACAGCTTGGAGTGTATAGTAACCGGAATTATTACTACCTAAATCATCCTCAAAATAAAATGGTTCATATTCAACCTTTGCTTTTGTGTCGCCACTTTCCTTTGCTTTAGCCTCTTCCAGTGGAGCTTTAATCTGACTGTCTAGTTTTTTATCTTCCAATTCTTTAAATTTAGCACGCATAGGACATAATTTATTTTGCAACTCGGGAGTACACAAATCGAAAGCATCAAAATCAATGGGGAATTTAATATCTTTTAAAACTTTAGCATTAATACCTTCTTTACCTTTATATTGAAAACGTACAAATTGTATGGTTAAATAGGCAGGCAAGCGATTAATTAAATACTAAAGAAAATTAAAAATTATTAAGTACATTGAGTGTACAAAAATATATGAAATATCATCTGCGCTTACCGATCTGGTATAATTGGCATCTCTTCCTAAGCTTTCGGAACGTTTAACTAATGTTTCATTTAATTTCGACTTTAAGCCACTATGCATATATTTAACTTCAGGTGATATAAAACAACTTAATTGTAAAAAGTTTTCTTTGCTAACTGTTGTGTCCTCATCGGGAGCTTCACTACAACTCATTTTAACTTCAAAAGTTCCACCAAAGTATTGTTCAATAAAAGAGCTAAAAATTGTATAATAAATTTGGAGGATTTTCTAGTTATGTATTGGTAATAAAAACTTACTTGTATTTTTTAACTTGCTTTCCTTCTTCAGCTTCACCCACACTAGTGGGAGGCAGTTTTTGCTGCAGCATTTTAAGCAATTCCGACCAGCATTCATTGGCGTCCTGCTGACGATAAGTACCATTCTCACCTGTTTGAGAGAATTGTGGAAAGGCACGATGTAACGTTCCCAATAAAACGAATGGTGTTACTGTTGAACCAGTTTTTTCCATTTGCTTAAATAAGAACTTCATTGCTGAAGTAATGGCCAAGGGCATTGACTCGGCATCAGCACTGCCGACACGGAAATTCTCTAAGGCTTCACGTAACTCAGGAACAGCACGTAAACATTGTAAAGTGGCGTTCATATAACAAGTATTACCTAAATTAGTAAGTCCAGCTGGAACTTCCATCTGTAAAAATGAAGTAATTAATGTAACATAATCAATTTCGCATCCCCCTTCAAATTATTTTACCGCAGAAGCCATTTCTACATCGTTCATATCTTCAATGAATTTTACAGGTTCAGCAGGTTTTTCTGGTACCTGCTCTTTTGTGCCTAGCAGCAAAATTGTAGCTCCCTAAAAATAAAAACATTAAATACAGCTCGAAAAATATTTTTACAGCATTTCATATATATATTTTGTTCATACTTCTTTCAATTGCAAATTCCATTCATCATCTTTTAATATGCCACCCTTGCACATTACTTTCTGCCTTTCTGGTTGCACTCCTGTAAGTGCAAATAACTGAGCCTTAAACAGTATAGGTTCTTCATCAGTATTCACTTCAATATCAGGAAACATTTCGCGTCCCCACTTTACTTTCACTATATAATAAATTATACATCAACATTTATATACAAATTTTCTTATATTTTCATTTCTTGACATTTCATTACCTTTATATTGTGGCATATTTGTTGTTTACTTAAACAAATTATTTAACTATAATTTATTAATTTATAAAAAAAACTCCAGTCTGGCCTTTTGTTTGTTGAGAAAAAAAGTAATTTTATGTCTTGTCAATCGGCAAAATTGAAATTTTTAAAAGTCATTTCATTTTGGCATTTGCTATAATAACACTATGTGTGAATTACTCCGAACGGAGGAACGAATGAAAATTAAATTTGTCACAGGGTGTAACACATAAATATGGAAATTGGTGAGAAGAAGAAGAGAATTTAAATCAGGTTGTGTACGTAGATGATAATGGATAAATAATTACAAATTAGGGTTTTATAGTTCGAACAGTCGATTTTTCAACTTATTTAATAATTGATTTTTCGACTTTTCTACTATTTCAATTCTTAAATAGCCGATTTTTCGACTTTTTATTATTTATTTTCTGACTATTTTCGACTATTATCGACTTTTTTAAACTATTTTCGAGTATTGTCTTTTCGATTTTCCGAATATTTTTGACTTTTCGATTTTTTCCAACTATTCTCGATTTTTTCCGACTATTTTTGATTTTTTTTCGACCATTTTCGACTTTTCGATTTTTCCGGGTATTTTCGACTATTATCGAGTTTTCGATTATCTGGCAATAAGAAAGTCGATTACTCAACTATTTATAAACCAAATAGTCGATTTCGACTTTTTCCAACAAAATGTCCATTCGATTTGATAAACCCTACTACAAATGAATGTTTTTAAAAACTTTTTTAGCAATTTCTATAGCATATAAATCTACGTATCCACAAAGAAACAGTTATTTCCTAACGTCGGCAGAATAACGAAAAAGAAAAAACATTCGTCTTATGGAAATTTACATACAAAAAGTTAGTAAACCTTTATCAAACATACATAATTTTTTGTGAATACGGCTGTTAGTTTTTGGCACATAACTCAGTTTTTATGAACGAATTTGATTGGTTCAAAAAACCAAAATTTTATAAAAATATTCATGACAAGGGCTTAAAAAATCAATCGCTTTTCCAATATCTCAGTTGTTATTGAATCGTTTTATTTAAATTTTCATTAAAAAAATTTCGAAAATTCTTCGTAAAACGAAGATCCTTGTATAAACAGAGGTTACAAAAACTCGAAAACCAAATTTTAAAACTGTTTTTAAGCATATCTTTGCCATTTATAATATCAATAAAAAATTTCCCGAAAGGATTTTCGATCGTTCGATATGTCAGTTATTGTCGGCCTTAAAGTTTCATCAAAGCAAATTTTTCAAATATGTTCAAAAATGTTTGTTCAAACTTAATATCTCAAAAACATGCTTCCATATCATATATATTTTTAATTTTTGGGCAACTTTTTTATAACAATTTTTTATATGAGTTACTCATGGAATTACGACTTTCAAAACGCTATAATTTCCAAAGTATTGAAATACATTCACAATTTTTTGGATTATTATTTTCAGAAATAAAAATTCTATCCATGAAGACAAGAATAAAAAAAATCGGAGCTGAATCAAGTTATTAAACTCATACGAATCTCACTTAAACGCTTTATGATGATTATTTATGCACCTGTGGTTATCTGTAATCAAAAATAAAAATATGATGCCAAACATTTATCAAGTAATAATATCAGTACATTTCTTTAATAGAGAAACTTGTACAATATTTGAACAAAAGTGATTTAAATTAACACATTGTAAACTAATTTAAATAATACGTTTAAATTAATCTACTATGTTTTGTGTCATACATAATACTCAATACGAAATATATTACAATAGAACAATATACAATACATACCCAATTTATAAAAACCGACGCAGCAACACTGGCTCTTGGCAATAAAAATTTCAATGGTGTTAACTTTTTGTTATCGAAATCTGTTAAATGTATATGTATAAATTAAAATATTTAAAATATACGAGATATTCAACGAAATTAATCAAGATTACCGAAACTTTTAGAATTAAATTACATTTTTTTATATTAATAAAGTTTTTCGATATTGCCGGACTTCGGCCAGGCTTAAGGACTTTCTCCTATGTCGAACACCGGCTTCGCAAAATAAGTTTTTTTTTCGAATATCAAAAAATTTTTGGATCTGATATTTTTATACAAAATCTCAATTTTTCCCCAAGGAGATAGTTACTATAGTCGTGTCGTATATTATTAAAAAGGCAATTGTAAGTGCTTTTAAATGGCATCAATGTAATTAAGATCAAACCGTTATTAATAAAGATATTCAGAGATACATATTGGAATTTCAAAAGCCTATAACTTATAAACCGAAAAAGAGCGGACAAAATCTTGAATCAGTATCAAAATTATTTTAAAATCAATAGTTCCGCTGATCATGATTTATGCCGTTAGTTTTTATTTTTATTCTTAGCAAAAATCGCTCGTTTTTCTTTCAAAGTAAAATACTTTTCCCTCATGCAATTGGTTAGAAAATAGCTGAATTACCATCACTGGTTCTTATCAGTTTTTATTTTCAAAACACAAAGTGCTTTATCGTAATAGTTATAGAACCGATGAGCAGACAACAAGTTGGCATAAAGTGATTAGAGAATTTACTTATCTGCGAAAACTTTTGCTGAAACGCCATCAAACGATATAACTATAAAAGAAACTAGTATTAATTTGGACTAAACTATAGAAAAATGTTAAGATTACAACGAGTTGTGGGGCCATTATCTAAACAAATAAGGTCTTATGCAGCCTTATCAACACCACGTTCATCATCTGCCGGCAACGATAATCAAGGACAAGATGAAAATCATCCCGTTAAGAGATCATTAAACATTCTAAAGAATGATATGAAAAAAGTAACAAATTTCTTTAAATCGAATGCCAGTAGTAAAGTAAATGAGCCTAGAGAATCCGATGATAATGATGACTTAAGCGAGAAACTGAAACGTTTTAAAGGAACACAAGGTGGTAGTGCTTCAGATGATCTCTTCCAAACTCACTGTGATGTTGTAGTAATTGGTGGTGGAGGTGTTGGTTCTTCTGTAGCCTATTGGCTTAAAGAAAAAGCCAGGGAGGGCCTCAATGTCGTTGTTGTGGAGCGTGATCCTACGGTACAATTGATTATAATGATAATACAACTATTATGATTGTTTATCAATTATTTTCAAGTGTTTAATTGTTTTTGCTATTTTATATTTATATGTTTGTAGTATGAACGTGCTTCCACTGTATTATCTGTAGGTGGTTTACGCCAACAATTTTCATTGCCAGAAAATATACAAATGTCACTGTACGGTGCCGAATTTATAAGAGAATCTAAAGAACGTTTAGGTGATTGTGAATTAAATTTTACACCCCATGGTAAGTGTTTTTTATTTATATAGTCTTATTAACTTTACTCTGTTTAATTTTTGATAATAGCAATATATAAATAACATTTGTATACGATTTTGTTTGCTAATTTATTTTTACTAGGTTATCTTGTGCTAGCATCTGAGGAAGGCGCTGAAACTTTAATGAGAAATTCAAAACTGCAAAATGAATTGGGTGCCCGTAATGAATTGTTAAATGCTAATCAACTCAAAAGTAAATTTCCTTGGATAAATACTGATGGTGTTGCTTTAGGTAAGTTTATTTAAATATTAATTTTATATTAAAAATATAGATAAATATTAGAGGGAGTGATTAACGATTTTGTAAATGTGATTTACTGAATTTAAGAGTCTTTTTTGTAAAAATTCAAAATAAGAATTTGTTGATAAAACGAGATTTTTATATATTTTATAGAGAAAAACATTAAAATGTTGTTACTTATTTTGTAACATTAGAATATAAATAGCCAGAAAATTAATATTAAAAAAAAATCGAAAATATTCCTAAAAAGTAAAAAAAGTCGAAATAATAATAAAACGCGAAATTTATTTTTGTTTTATTTTAAAACATTATTTAATTTTCTTTGACCTTTAATCAAAAATATTAAATATTTTCCAAATTTATCTTTTAGGTTGTCATGGCTTAGAACGTGAGGGTTGGTTTGATCCCTGGGCATTGTTGATGGGATTTAAAAAACAAGCTCAAAAATATGGTGCACATTATGTAAACGGTGAAGTTGTGGGCTTTGAATTTAAACAACAATCTGACGTTATTATACGTGGAGACAATAATGCTGGAGACTATGAAGGTTTAGATAAAGTTGTGGTTAAAATGCCAAATGGTGAAAAGCGTACTATTAAATTTGCCATTTGCGTATTAGCGGCTGGTGCATATTCAGGAGATATAGCACGTTTGGCACGTATAGGAACTGGTCGTGGAATGTTAAGTGTTCCTTTGCCGGTAGAGCCGAGAAAACGCTATGTTTATGTGATAAATTCCCAAGGTAGTAATTGTCCGGGCTTGGCTACACCATTAACTGTGGATCCAGATGGTACATACTTCCGACGTGATGGTTTGGGCGGTAATTATTTGTGCGGTCGTAGTCCTACTTTGGAACAGGAGCCTCCAGTAGATAATTTAGATGTAGATCATGCATTTTTCGAAAATGAAATTTGGCCTAGTTTAGCAAACAGATGCAAAGCTTTTGAATCAGCTAAGGTGGTAAATAGTTGGGCTGGTTTCTATGAATACAATGTATTCGATGAAAATGGAATTATTGGCGCTCATCCATACTATAATAATCTATTGATTGCAACTGGTTTTAGTGGTCATGGTATTCAACAAACTCCCGCCGTTGGTAGAGCTATTTCAGAATTAATAATTGATGGTAAATTCCGTACCATTGATTTATCGCGTTTAGGCTTTGATCGTATTATTGTAGACCGTCCCATGTTTGAATCGAATATTGTTTAACATCTGCCATTTACATAAGTGCAATTTAAGCTAAAAGGCTACTTATTATAAGATTTAAAATATTTTAGAAAAAATGTATACAAATTATTTTGTATGTTGTTATTTTGTAAATAATGCCCACATGTTTGTTCTTTTTATAAATAATGTTCAAATAATAAACATAAAATTTTATTTAAAATTAAAATTACAATATTTGTTTAGTTATTTATTTAAATTGTCCTGGTGGGCCAAATAAGCCACCACCTTGTTTACTAGCTGCCCGGGAGGGAGCAAAACCTAACATTTTTTGTATATTTTGTCTAATAGACATGGTACATAAAATGTATAAAAAGATGAAGGAGCAATCGGTAAAATCATCACCGGCTAAATTACGATGACTAAGACCTTGAATCCAGGAGATGGGAGTAAAAGGCAATTGAGCTACAACGCGACCATCAAAACTGTAAAAGAAATCAATCATTTATGTAATAATAATAATAATTAATGTATAATAACATTTGACTTACATGCTATTGAACATACTCAATAGAGCTGTGAATGCAAAACCAGTTGCAAACATAGATTTCATTTTAACCAACGATAAATCTCTGTTGTTATTTTTCAATTTCTCCTCATCTCTTTCGATTTTCTTTTTTTGCGCTTTATCCAAAGATTCTCCATGTATTTCTTTTCTACGTTCCACTGTAAGAAAATGTATATATTAACTACATATTTTTATTACTTTATAATTTGTATTTGAATTGATTTAATCTTATCATAAGATTTTCAAGTGTATTAATTTATCTTTACATGTCTAACATTTTATAAAATATATAAAAATTATAATTTCACAAGCATATGTTGATAACAAATTAGGTTTGTTCGTTTGAAATTCTAGCAAAACTAATAAAAAAGAGAAATTAAAAAATAATGCTTAAAAAGAAACGTTTACTTGAAAAATTCAAAAAACAGAAAATAGTAAATTAAATTTTAGTGTCAATAAAAAATACAATTTTTAACTAATTTTTTATTTTTGTTAAATGGAAACTTGGAAACAACACAAAGCAATTTGGTACATAGAACTTGTCAAATCCAGGGACGTATCCTATTGTTCAAAACATGTTCATTATTTCACATAGCTTCCAAATGAAAAAAGTCTGCCTAAAATTGAGTACGGCCCCTATAAATCCCATTAATGTAGTAAAATACAACAGAAATAAAAAAATTTTAAACCTTAAACCACCACAACAAATTTTTTAACATTGGACTTTAATTGACCATAAGATTCATACATACCTTTAATAAATTACTTAAACATAAGTCAAATAAGTCAATGTGTAGACGAATTCGCACATTTTATTTGAATACATGTCAATGTACCAGATTTTAAAGGGACCAGTCCATACTTGACCACGGTTTTTTCGAAAACCCCTTAAATGTGCATAAATTTGTATCACAATACAATTTTGTTAACGAAAGGTTTATGAAATTATTAATCGTTAATCCAAAATTTGCAATACTTCATTCAAAACTGACTGCTGGTTTCAACAAAAAACGTTAAAAAAAACATATTTTCTAATTGTTCTGTTAAAAAAATCAATAGAAATTTGAAAGTAAATATTTCGTACAAAATATTCAAGTAATTGTCGGGGTTCACACACAGCAATTTTTCTTGCCGTAATTCTGACTTTGTTCAGAAACAAAAAATTAAATTTTACTAACACATACAAAGAGTTAGATTCTTTTGATAATTCAGTTATGTTTATTGTGAGCAAGTTGTAGTTCTACCTGTTTTATATTTTATTTGGGTCCATTTTTCACAAACCACAAAAAAAACATTTTATTTATTTTTGTTATTTTATTTTGTTCATTTTAGAAATTATTTTGTAAAACAGAGTTTCTATTTTTAGAATGTGTGCTAAACGGTAGCAAAGTATGTGGAAAAGCAAAATTTTTAAGTATATGAGGTGAATAAAATTTCACTAGCTCATAAGGCTACATACAATTTTGACAATAGAATAGACAAATTTGAAAGTCGCAAAATAAATAACAAATTTAAATAATTTAAAATTGTTTGTGATTTTTAATGTTTATTTTATAAAATTGTAGTATTTTCTTTAAAACAAATCATTTTTAAAAATATATTGATTTTATTTAATGTTTTGTGAAATTTTCTTAACTATTTTGTCAAAATTTATCACGGGAAAATGTTTTCATTTGGCACAGCAAAATTATAAAATTTGTTCACCATAGGAAAATTTAAAATTTCCACAGAACTTAGCTACCGTTTGGCACACACTCTTAGTATTGAGAATTCAAGAAATTTTAATTTAAGCCTCTGTGTATGTTGGGAAAATAAAATTGCACCAATACATTTAAGTTTTTATTACTAATATACACTTAGAGTTAGGTATTTTTTTTTCTAACAAACTCTTATATACTTTGGCCATTTTTAAATTAATGTGAGTTTTTGGTCATTGTTGTAATAATACTAGGGAGATAATATTTTATAAACTCCAGCCTTCGATTCTATTAAATTACAGGAGCATTTTATTAAAACTAAATCTGGATTTACTTCAGATTTATCCAAATGCTACTAGATTGTATATTTGTATATTTTTAATAAAAAGTATTATTAAAAAAAGTATTTTAAAAAGAAAATTTGGCGTTCAGGTGGAAAAAAAGTATTTTTTTATGCCTCAGTGACTGAGATTTAAAATTACACATGAAACTGAAAAAAAAAAACAAATGGTAATTTTTGGATTTATTTTAACCTTTTGACAAGTCATTAAAGGCGCTATTCAAAGACCATTCTTGCAATACCAAATTTTCATATGGTAACTTTGGCAAAAATATAAGAAAAAATCTGAAAACCCAAAAAAAAAAAGCGACCAACTTTCATTTTGATCTAATTCACGAAAGGATGATAACATAGATATCTTAATTTTTCTCCATACATAGGGTGACCCCGTTTGGTCACCCTAATGTAAGCTATTAACTAAAATTAAGAGCACTCATCAAGATCTCCGGCTCACTTGAAATTATTATATTTTTTCGTTTTATCAGTTTGTAAATTCAAAGCGCCGAGTCTCTGGTTATCTATCCATGATCAAATTTGAAGACAAATGATGCAGATATTTGTGATTTCTTTTCATCTGCCTACTCCAATAAAAAATACATCAACTTTCCTATTATCCATATCCAATTCCTGATTCATCCCTAATAAATTGTTCAACTTTAGATAAGTCCATGATAATGACAGTTGCGTTCTCATAAAGTGTTTAAATTCTCTTTCATCGTTTGTTATATTTTTCCATTTCAGCATGGATTCAAAAAAACATGTTCCACTACTACAAACCTTTTGGAGTTCACAACCTCAGTAATAACAGCTTACAGACAGACACAATATATACGGATTTCAGTAAAGCTTATCTCCTAAAGTAAACCACGATCTTCTATTGTTCAAATTTAATAAACTAGGATTTTCTCCTTTTTTCCTTAAATATCTTAAAAATAGATACCAATGTATATTATTTGGAGAATGTAAATCCAAAAATATTTACGTTTTATCCGGTGTTCCGCAAGGTAGTCATCTCGTCCCATTATTCCTAATATTTATAAATAATTTACCATCATGCATTAAGAATTCCGGAATATCAATTAACGCTAATGATGTAAAGCTGTTCCATAGCTTTACTGATTCCTATCAGCGTTCCTTACTCCAATCAGATCTAGACAATCTTTATGATTGGTGCATTATAAATCTAATGGATTTGAATTTAAGAAAATGCAAACGCATGATGTTCTACAGAAGAAGTCCAGTACTCTGTAGATACAAAATAAAGGAATATGAACTTGAATCAGTCGACGAATTCCTTGATCTAGGTGTATTGCTTGATTGTAAACTGTCCTTTAATTCCCATGTTTTACAAATTGTTAATAAGGCAAAAGGAGTTCTGGGTTTCCTCAAGCGCTAGGGAAAAGAATTTAATGATCTTACGTTTCCAAATATTTATTTACATCTCTTGTAAGAGCAATCCTGGAGTATGCTTCCGTGGTCTGCGATCCTCAATACTAAATTCATGTTAAGAAAATAGAATCAGTACAAAAACGGTTTCTCTTATTTTGTCTTCGTAATCTTCCATGGAATCCTAATATTAATTTACCATTATATAAAAACCGATTAAACTAATTGATCTCCCTTCTCTTGAAAGTAGGAATATTTCATTTGTAATTAATTTAGTAAATGGTTCAATTAATTCCGAGTTCCTGCTTCGTAAAATAGAATTTGCAGTCCCGATTCGTTCTACTAGAAATTGTATTCCTTTAAAAATCAAATATTTTCGAACTAATTATGCCAACTTTGATTTAATGCGACGTATGTGTAATCAATTCAACATTTTTTATCCATAAATCTATTCAGTAAATTCAATCCGTATTAAAAGGAGTATTTTTAACTTATTAAATAATAATATTGTATGATTATGAGATATTTTATTGTAATAGCATTAAGAATAATATGTATGCTAGCCTGTAAGAAATTTTAATTTCATTGGCTATTGAATTAAATAAATAATGTGAATATGTCGAACACCGGCTTCGCTAAATAAGCTTTTTTCGAATATCATTTTTTTTTAAGTTCCTCCATTTTTATACAAAATGTAAATTTTGTTCAAAAGTAATGAATTAATCTGGTAGTACTATATATCATTCAAATGGTATTTAGAAGTATAATTAAGATCCGACAAATATTAATAAAGATATTCAGGAAAATATATTGAAACTTTAAAGGCCTATAACTCGTAAACCAAGCGATAGTGGACTATAATCACAAGTAAAAGTACTACAGAATCACTTTCTAAATTCTTTAAAAATCAACTGTGCGAAGATCTTGATTTACGCCAAATTAAGTTTACGGTTGTTGTAAATGTTGAATTATTTGTTAAAATATTAAATTTACAACAAAAACAATTTCATAAGAATATTAACTCATTTGGACAATAATAAACGTTTGCCCTTTAGATCATTTAAATTTTTTTTCTTTTTGCAAAAATGAGAAAAGTACTGCATATTCTTTGTATGAAAATGTGCATATCAAAAGCATAAAAATATCTAAAAAAGTTTTATAGTTAAAAATGTACGAATACAGCATTGTTTATACCACTTTTTATTACCCAGCAAAAAACGTTGAAGTTCTTCAAAAAGAGAACATTTTCAAAACTTCAAA